>PVIR01006631.1:0-65016 GCA_004026965.1 Petromus typicus | reverse complement strand
CTTTTTTTTTTTTTTTTTTTTTTTTTTTTTTTTTTTTTTCCTGTACTGGCTATTAAACCCAGGGTCATTGCACTGAGCTACATCCCAGTTTTTGTATTATTTTGAGACAGGATCTTGCTAAGTTTCAGAGTTACCCAGGCAGGGCTTAAATTTGTATCCCTCCTGCTTCAGCCTCACACAGAGTTTTTGGATTATAGGCATGTACCACCCTGCTCACCTTTTCTCACCTGCCCTCCTCATAATAGAAAGAATTGTGTGAAATTCACTTGGGTGTTAGTGGAAAAAGTTTTAAGGTTTCCTAATCTAAATTTGTAGGCCTCTTAAATTTATCCAAGAAGTGACCCAGGATAAGAAGTCTTACAGAAATTAATAATTAGTTTTAAGTTGAAGAGCTGGTTAATAGCACACTGCGACTTCATTCCAGATCACTTCATGTGGTATGGCAGTTCTCACATTATTAATGGCTAGTGTAGTAAAGTCATGTTTTCTTTTTAAAAAATTGTATATGTCATATAAAAAGGGTATTACCTCTGCTTTATAAGAGGAAAGAGTCTTAGCTACTGGCAGGTTCATTTTCTGATGTTGCATTTTTGGAACAGTGTTTGCTAAGTACTAAGGCAGCTAAGCTGGGCTTCAGTGTGCCATCCTTCTGCCTCAGCTTCCCAGAGTTCTGGGATAGGAGGTATGCACGACCACAGCGAGTTAGCTACCACTTGTATAAGCACAATTTCTTACTCTTTCGTCTCACTTTTTTTGCAGTACTAGGGATCAAACTCAGGGCTTGTGCTTATGAGTTAGGCCTGGTATCACTGAGCAAAGTCCCCAGACCTAAAATGTCCTGCTCTTCCTCGATGTATCTGCAGTATATTTTACTAAGGGTGTTCTCCAGCATATAATGCTGGCTGTGCTGCTGTGGGCTCAGTGGTGTTGGGTTAAATGATCTCAGGAGAAAATTCTAGCACAGTGAAGAAGAGAAAAAAAATCAAATTCCTCCATTAGGTAGCACAGTTGTCAAAATATGCATTGAACATGTTTATTCAATTATTTAACAAAATGGTTAGTTTCTGTGAAAAACTTTGAGACCTTTTGTCAATTTGTTTTTGGCCAAGGATATTCCTGCAAGTTAGTGTCATAATGATCCTCTTTTCCCTTAAGTAAATCCAGTAGGTAAACTTTAAGTGTGTCACATTCCATATACATTTCTATTGTTTGGCCTTAGGCCATTTCTTTTCTTTCTTTGGCATTACTTGCTAATAATACAAATAAGTTATTCTGTAACAGGATTGCTTGTAACACATAATAATGCATTTTAGAATACTTGCAGTTATTTTTAAGAACAAAGACAAATTACCTGTGATAAAAGCCTCTAGCATGAGGCCTAGGAGCATTTGTATGGCAAGTAAGGCGATTGCACTTGGACAGTCACCACTGGGGAACATGGTACCATAACCAATTGTGAGTTGCGTCTCCAGGGAGAAGGAAAAGGCAGCTGTGAAGCTGGTGATGTACTTGACACAGATAGTGTGGTTTTCAGGTGGGGCATCGTGATCTAGTTCCAGATCACCATTCATCTCGGCTAGAACATACCAGAGCACTGCAAAGACAAGCCAGTGGAGAACAAAAGAAGCAGAAAAGACTAGCATCATCCAGCGCCAGCGCATGTCTATTAGAATTCCCCATGCATCTCGAAGATATGCGAGACCTCTTTGAGTGCCATCCATTTGAAGGGTGCTGTGGCCATCTTTGGTGACCATCCTTCGGTATCTCTGACTTAGGAGAGGAGCAATAACCTTGCAGTTACTGCTGTCCATCTTGGGCTGTGATTCTCTGAAATTAAGAACGAAATAGCCTTTAGCTGTTTTACAGTTTATATTCGTGAATTCTAAACTTCTTTGCTTTCTTTAGATTATTGTCTCACTATAACTTGAGCTGCTTTATATAAGCGCACATTTACTAAGTCATATTCATTTGCTAACTGACCATGTGTTACCTTAGGATATCTATTGTCATTTCCTTGGACGAGTGTTAAGATATTGATACTTTAATATTCTTAAATTTTTTTTTTTTTGAGTTAGGGTCTCACTTTGTAGGTCAGGCTGGCCCTGAACTCACTGTGTAGTCCAGGCTAGCCTCGAACTCAGCAGTCCTCCTGCCTCTGCCTCCCAAGTGCTGGGATTGCAGGCGTGACTCACCATGCCCTGCGCTGTGGTATGTAATTACCAGAGATCAAACTCAGGACCTTGCGCTTGCCAGTGCTTGCCAGGCAGACACCAAACCACCGAGCTAAATCCAAAGTCCCTCAAAGTATGTTTTAGGGACTGGGGATTTGGCTTATGTGGTACTGCACCTACCTTGGAAGCACAAGGGCCCAAGTTCCATCCCTGGTACCACAAAAACAAAAAACAAAACATGTTTTAGAATTTTTTTTTTTTGTTTTTTGAGACAGGGTCTCGCGTTGTAGTTCAGGCTGCCCCTGGGCTCAGCCTCCAATTCACATCACAGCAATCCTCCTGCCTCTGCCTCCCAAGTGCTGGGATTACAGGCGTGAGTCACCACACCTGGCACTGTGGTATGTGGTACTGATTGCTGCTGGGCATGAGTCTCCACACCCAGTATTGTTATATGTGGTTCCTGGGGATCGAACCCAGGCCCTTGCGCTTGTAAGACAGACGTGGAACCACTGAGCTAAATCCCCGGCCCCTGTTTTAGAATTCTTGAGGAGAGTGAGGTTTATAATTCATTTCTCTTCAATGCCCCTGTCTTCTTTGTACAATCTAGATATCAAGTATTTATTGAGTGTCTTTTTGTTATGTAGCCTAGGCTGGCGTCAAGCTCACAGTGTTATCTTCCTGCTTCAGCCTCAGGTGTGTACCACACCCAGCACAGCTTTTCATAATTAATTTATAATTGTGAATAATTACTAATGAAAAGGAAATATATAAATATTTTCTCAGTATATAAATACTTTTCAGTGTAAATAGAAATCCCTTGGAAATTTAGTATTAAATTGTCCACAAATCTTTTTAAGCTAGTTAGTACTAGAATAAAACATATTTGTGCTAAACTAGAGATCTACAGTTCTAATGCATGCTTTATAATTATGAGTTTTTGTTTAAACTTTGTTTTGTCATTTTTTGGATTCTTTCTGCCTTGGCTAATGAATTGCTATATTTTTGAAATCTGATTTCTCATTACATTGTGGAATGCAGAGAGGATTATTTTCTTGGGAAAATAGCAAATTCCAGGTTGACATGTCTACAGAACACTTGCTTCCCATCTCACATCCTGGGGCACAAACCCAAGGCTCTAGACAAATATGGAGTAAGGTGGTTTCCTGGGCTGGCTAGATCCTTCTTTCCAGGGACTTTGGGGCTTTGGCAACTGCCTTTCTGTGTTAATGGGATTGGACCTCATCCAGCTGTGCATATACAATCTTTCCCTTTGTCCTGAGGCTAATTTCGCATCTGTTGGTGATGACTAGAAACCTTTGAGCTATGGGTTGTTCACTTTCTGGCAGTGTGTGTTCACTTTGTCTTGATTTGTTTCTCAGCTTCATATTACAGACTTTAAAACATTTTAAAATGTTAATGTTTTATAATTTATTACCCTAAAAAATTGTCATAATTACTTTATTTACTATATATTTTTCCCGCATTGTGACCCTTCCTTCCCTCTGTGCCTCCCATCTGTTTTTCTGTCCGGTGCGCAGGATTGAACCCAGGGCCTCACGCGTGCTAGCAGGTGCTCTACACTGAGTCACGCCCCAACCCATATTCAGTGATCTTTATTTTCCAGATTCTTTAAATGTTTTAGGAAATCTGATCTCTGTCCTTTTGGAAATAACAACAAGAATAAAAAGAAAATCTCATAGGGGCTATGCTTTTATACTGTGTTATCTCTGATTCTTCAGTGTCTTAGCAAGACAGATGTTATCACTCCAGTTTTCACATGAGGTCACTGATACCTAGACAGATAAAATAATTTATACGAAACAGAGGAGGCCTTTGGATTATTAGGTATTTTGAGCTAACAGAGAAGCCAATTTTTGGTTTGTTTGTTATTACAAGAAATTATTCAGAGAGTTTGAAATAAAAATCTTTCACAATGTAATTGGTATTCTAAAATTAGTCTTCAATAGCCAAATTTTCAGCACCTTTAGTAGGTGGTGTTCTTTTTTTTTTTTAGGTATTTTTTTTGAGACAGGGTCTCACTTTGTGGTTCAGGCTGGCCCTGAGCTCAGCCTCAAACTCACATCACAGCAATCCTCCTGCCTCTGCCTCCCGAGTGCTGGGATTACAGGCATGAGCCACCATGCCCGGTGCTGTGGTATGTGGTACTGATTGCTGCTGGGCGTGAGTCTCCATGCCCAGTATGGTATGTGGTTACCAGGGAATTGAACCCGGGTCCTTGTGCTTGCAAGACAGGCGCCAGAACCACTGAGCTAACTCCCCGGCCCTAGTAGGTGATGTTTTTGCCCTTGTAACTCAGATAACTAATTTAAAATGTTAATTTTAGATATGATTCGCACTGTAGTAAGGATTAATTATATTAGTGAATGTATATCACTTATTTTGTGCCAGGAGTTACATCGAATAGTTGATAAGCATTAACTAATGTGAAGCCAGTAAACATTGCCTGACCTGGAGTAAACTTGCACTAAGCTTTAATTGCTTTATTGTTCTGAATAACATTTTCTAACTTTCATAGTAAGTAGTAAAATACCACTATTTATTCCTCTTGTATAGATAATTCAACTGAAGCATAGTGAGTTTCATAAGATGGCAAAGATAGTACTTCTGGGAATTAAAATCATACACTCTTGAGCCTGGGGTCAGTTTATGTCGCATACAAAACACACATTTGACCCTGGTTAGCTTTTGTGATTAGGTTTGTTCAGGAATCATTATAGGGTGTTTGTCCTTAAAGGAATGCTTATTAGGCTCATAGCTGTAATTTTTAGGTAAATGGATTTTCAGTTGAAGAAGACTTCTTCCAGGTCTCAGAAATTATTACAATCAGAATTATTAGTCTAGTTTTATTCTGCAGATCAGTAAAAACTGAGATAGTTTAGAGAGGAATTTGTATGTAGCATGCCAGTGTTATATTATGCCAAATAAAATAATTATAAAAATATATACACAGCACAGTTTTTAAAAAGAAAAGATTGTGCCACTTCAAGAGGAAGGGTATAACAAGAAAGGATAGTTGCTTCCTTTCACAGTGTAATTTTCTTGTCCTTTGTTTCTTGTTCCCACTATGTGAAAGTGTCTCTTTTGGGCTGCATACTGGTTCTTGTTCTACTTTTGGAGCCACTGTCCAAAAGGAGAGCACTACTAAGTGCTCAGTATTTGAAAAAGCTGGAGGAAGAAGAAAACTCCATGATTCTTCATGATTTTAAACTCCTTTATTATGAGTGTTCTAAAATGGAGACAGAGGCTTTCTCTGTAATATATCTGACAAAAATGCTCTAATTTAGGCTTTTTGGAGATTGTTCCCAACAATTTTTGCAGCAAGTTTACTCTGAGCTCTTGACAGTTTTTTTTATCTGTTTATCTTTTATCTTTTTTTAAATTAATGACTAAATAAAATGGATAAACCCATGAAGCCAAAAGACCAATATCAGAACAGTGAAATAATATCTTTGTTTTTACATAAAAGTTTGTTGGATCCTTTTTGGATTGTGCTGGCAAATGGTTGAAAGAAGTGATTTGGGCCCCCACTTAACAAGTTAACTCTGAAGAATTATTTGAATTCACGTAGTCATTGTGGTGTAGTGGAAAGAACACAGGATGGGAGGTAGAGCCACCAGGCTCTGTCTCTGTCAGTTATTGGACAAGCCACCTGGTCTCCTTTGCCAGGTATCCTTAGATTGAAACAAAGAAAAAGGAAAAGAGGGAATTAGATAACATTATATTTAAAACTCCATAAATCTGTAAGCTTATTTTCAGTTCTTTCAACTGATGGGTTTTCAATAGAATTTCATGCCTTTTTGTCCTGTATGAGTTTATGTCTGCTTGTATGGTTTTTAAAAAAACTACATAATAGTTGCTGAATGTGTAGGATTTTTACCATCAAATTCAAAAGTATCTAATGGGCAGATACATATGTGTACTATTTCCAAGTCATTTTTTTGTTCCTACAGGCACGAGTGCCATTTTAATGTATTTGTCTTGATTTGTATTGATTGTTTATGATTCTCACCAAGTGATCCATTTAGAAAGTAGAATGAAAAATTAGGAAAGTTTGCTCTGTATTTCTGTATGGGGCTGTAAAATATTTGCTCATTTATAAGATGTTTGGGGGGGAAATAGTGCATATTATAAAAGATGGTGCTTATAGTACATATTTAAAAAGATATATGATTGTTTGATAACTTCATTGGTTATCAAAATAATGGTGTCATTCTCATTAGGTTGTAACCTTTAAACTTACGTCTTTTCTATCACCATATTTAAAGTACTATTATTGTACTTTATATTAAACCATTAAAATATAAGGTATACTTACAAATGTTAAATGAATACAGTATGTTTTCATGTCTGAAATACACATTTTAAGACTATATTGAGAGTCTAACAATCATTTCTCCTGCCCTCTGTAATTAGGGCAAACAGTGTAAATTCTGACCCTATTATATAAGCTCCGAATTCTTTCATATTTTAATTGCAGACACATCTAATTTTAATAATAATTCCTTACTTAGAAATTTAAAATAAGAATACTCACCAGTTTTCTCAAAACAAAAAATAAAACTTTTGGCAGAGGTCATTTATATATATACTCATTTTGTGTTTCTTAAATCTTCTCTAAAGAAATACTGTTTGTTAAAACCACTGAATTTTATCTAGGGCCATTCTCCTTCATTTATATATTATAATGGAGAGCATTTATATATTTAACAAAATAATTAAGAGGAAAACTTCAATTATGCTTTGAGTGGAGCTATTCTCATTTTAAAATTTAAGGGAAAAAGAAACCCTTCATATATGACCTTATAGGTAATTTACTTTAAAATCTGTTGTAATTTATCTAGCTGTTTCTATTTGCCAGTCCATTTCTTTCCTGGGAATAAATAAAAAGGAATATTATTTGATGTACTCACCACTTCCTTTGCAGTGGTCAGTCTATCTGCCAAGGTAGATCTTAGGAAGCCTGCAGAGCCTGTGTTTCTGATCAGGTACTTTTAACCCACAGATCTAGTTTGTAGGTTCTCTTCTTGGACTGGGTTTACAGCTTACATTCCTGTGTTTATAATGCCGAGAGGGCTGGTTTCAGCTGAAGCTGATGTGATTGGTCACTTGGTCTGCAGGGGGGCCAATTAGCTCTGATCATGTGGAAAAGAATGCTGGTTTGTTAGGAGGTCTTTACCCAACACAAACCTTAACAACTCTGGAGAAAGCCTCCAGAACTGACTTGGAGAAGGGTGCATTTTTCCCCTCTAATCAGGACCGGTTTTTAGTAAGTTTGCATAATCTTACTTAAGAGTTTATTTGAAAGTTCAAAGGGATAAAGTTCCCTGCAAGATTTCCTTTCAGCCGTCTTTCCTTATATAGCATGTTGAAGTGTGAGATATCTCCTTCACTGATCTTTTTTTCCACCATTTCTTTGGGGAAGATTTATTTGGATAAGGATGTTTAGGCATAAATTAATGAATCGATCTTCCTAGTTTTCTTTTCCTGTCCCATCTTGTAAGAATAGCTATCATTAATTCTAGAACCAGTAATCTAGGCGATTTAGTTACCTGAATTTTAAATTGCAAAGAAACAGACTGTCTAAAAAGGCTATGTCAAAGGCTTTGACTAGAAATAAAATTGTTATCTTGTATTTACTTATCTTTAAATAGCACAACTGTGTGAAAGAACCAAAGTTGTTTCCTAAAACTTGCTTTATTTATAGGGGATATTTCACTGATACGTGTAATAGAGTAAAACATAGTGTTTAAGGAACATAAAGTTAATTCAACACTGAAATAGTGTTTAGCTAGGAAATGTGTGATCTAACTTGTAGCAACCTTGAAATGAGCTGAGGTATGGCTTTGTGTAATACCTTAGTGAACAGTACTTTTCTCCTCTGTTAGCTGCTAATTTTAAAACTTTGATCAAATGTCTCATGTAAGAGGATCGAGAAACAAAGACTGTGGTTGTTCAAAAAGTAAAATCATGGAAGGCCTGCTGGGAAAATTATTAATGTAGACCAATATAATGCTACTTAAAAAGGGAAATCCGCCTTTGTAGATTCCTCTCCCTGCAATTTAAAAAATATATTAATTCCTTCTTTATTACTGCCAAATATTTCAGTACAAGTTGAGACAGAGCATTGGAAATTTTGACCTGCAGAACCGGGGAAGATAATGGCAGCAATGAGGGACTTGTGGTGTGAGATTCATTCCCTGCATGTGTTAGTAGAAATTATATTTTGTGTCACTTCACAGCCACTTGATTACAAGGAAGAATCAACATAAGAACAAAAGTACCAGAACAAATGCAGTGTAATACTGCCTTGCAGAAAACAGAAGCATTTCAGTATATCTGCTGTGTATGTTAAGTTGATGTTATAGTGGGCAAGAGAGCGAAGGATTTTACTCAACCTAGAATCCTCTTAAATATACTTTCTAGTATATTCAGACAAAAATGACTTGACAGAAATGCAAATAGAAAACAGTGTCTTAAGTGCAGTCTTTCTCCAACTGCTGCTGGATTTCCCCAGTTTGTTTTCTTGTACTGGGCATTGAACTCACGACTTTACACTTGCAAGGCAGGCGTGGTGCCACTAAGCTAACTCCCCAGCTCCCCTGGAGTTTTCCAGTTTTAAGGTCTGCTAGTGTGGACAGCTTTGAGTGCCTAACTGGGGAGAGGACTCCGAGGCAGCGGCCTGAGCATTACATTTATTTGTGGTTGAGGCTGTCAGGTTAAGTGGAATGAAATCGATACTGTCACAAGTGATAAGCCATCTTCACTCTAAAGCACATGGGCTCAGCCATCAGGACAGAATTTGTGTTTTCTGTTCTAGGCCTTTCACAGACAGTAAGGTAATTGGAGATTCTGATAACGTATCTCTTCTATGAGAGAAGATAATGGGTAGGTTGATAAATGTATTTAAAATTATAATGGTTAAGCCATATGTCAATATTATATCTATAGATATATATATCTATAGATCTATAGATATATATATATATATATATGGATGTATATATTTAATTGAACTCAATTCTCAGTTTCTAAAGGTATTTGATTTTTTTTCTGGTTACAGCAATCCAGTGTATAATCCACAAACTTACTGCCATTGTTCTTGAAAAAAACAGAGCATTTCTTAGAATGCACATCCTGTTTTATGTACTCTCCCATCTGTACTCCTGCTTGTCTATCCATCCTTCCTTCTGTCTTGTCTTTCTCCCCTCGGGCCCAGCTTTCGGTTTTCTCTTTGCGGTACTAGAGATTGAAGTCAGAGTCCTGTGCATTCGAGGCGAGCGCTGTTGAGTTCCTCCTTCTGTGGGGTACTTAGTTTTCTTTCAAAGGTGTCTAGTTTCAGTTCTGCTTGCTTTAGCCCTTCTAATGATTTCCTGCCCAAGAGATGTCAGGCAGCTTGTTGGGTAGTATGTACCTGCAGACAGTGAGCAAGAAGACTGTGGGGAGCGGGACAGATTCCAACTGCTCAGGAGCCTTTCCATTGTTAGCCAGGAAGGAACTGCTATGTTTTCAGTGCTCTTATTAACCAGCAGAGTGGGTTATTATCCCTCTGTGGTTGGGCTGCACATCAGCGGGTATAGAATTTAAATCTGTCTTTCCACCCTGAGTTTTATTTACAAGTAAATTGTTGGGGAAGATTTACTTTCCAGGCTTTTCCTTAGTGTTAGGAAGTATTTTTAGTGTAGATCTGAGAATATATACCTGAATAAAGGAATACTAAGTCCCTTTTTGCATAAGTTTGTACTTAAACAAACTTCAGAGTCCACCCCGTAATTCTGCTTTTGCTCTTGGAGACTGGGCACTTGTAAGCTCCAAGCCTCACAGCTGTAGATTTTGTTGGCTGAGTGCCTCCCTGCTCCATCTGAAGTTTTCCATAAACACCACTTTTGGCTGTGGGTCAAACATGCACACAGGTGCCCTCTTACTGCTCTTTCTCCTTAGGAAGTCCACACAGTCGGACCAGGCAAACACCAACACTGCATTTTAATTTAATTTAATTTTTAGAAGAATCCTATTTAGATTTAATAAAGAATTTACCATGATTGGAACATTATATATAATATACTGCTTATGTATTTTAGCACCTTTTATACATAGTTGCTGAGATATAGGAACAAATTGTATTATATAGGTAGTGTAGTGTTTCATAAAAATGGTTATGTTTCCTATATTGAATTGAAAAAATATTTTATGCTACTGTATCTTTTGAAAGTCATAAACAGCTTCAAGACTTATAAAAGCTTTAGTTCCTTTTACTTGCAAAAAATAAAAACCATCCTGGCTCATAGTGTGCTTCTAGTTTAGGAATACACAGCCTTGAACTCATTCATAGACTGTAGGTAAGTTACATTTGGTTCGAGCATGAATGTTAAAATTACTGAATTAGGTTTACTTTCTTGTGGTGCTGGGATTTGAGCTCAGTGCATATGTCCTGAGTTTCTCTCTTCCTCTGCTTTTCCCTCTCTCTTCTCTCTTTTTCTTTCTTTCTCTCGCTGTCTCCCTCCCCTGCCCCTTTCTCCTTGCTCCCTCCCTTCTTCCCTCTCTGACTGCCTCTCTCTCTTCCTCTGCCTCTCCCTCATTTTGAATCTGGATCTAGCCAAGTTGCTAAATTTCCCATCCAAGTTAGGCTTATCTTTGAGATCCTCATGCTTGAGCCTCCCAAAGTGCTAGGATTACAGGCATGCACCACTGTTCTTACTTTAAATTTACTTCTAAATCATTTTTAAATGAATGGTTAAGTTTATTTGTTTGATGATTGATTTATTGATTGAGATAATTATTTTGTCGTCCAGGCTGGTCTCATACTCTCATACGATTTTCCTGCGTCAGCCTCCTGAGTGCTGGGATTACAGGCATGTGTAACTATTCCCAGTTTAAGGGTATATATTTTGAAAGTATTTCTGCAGGGAAAATTGGAATGACATTAGTTCCTTGTTTTCCCCCTTTTAAAGACACTGACAGAATCTGTCTTGAGTTATATCTTGCATGACATGTCTGCTTGTCAGACTTAGATCCTAGATTGTCTTCTTTCTGTTAATGTTTTTGTAGATTTTTCTGGTTGTTTAAATGAATGAATGAATGTCCTGGGGATTTAGCTCAGTGGTTCTGGTGTCTGCCTGGTAAGTGCAAAGTCCAGAGTTTGATCCTTGGTTCTATATATCACAATGCCAGGTGGCTCACGCCTGTAATCCTAGCACTTGGGAGGCAGAAGCAGGAGGATTGCTGTGAGTTCGAGGCTAACCTGGGCTACATAGTGAGCTCAGGGCCAGCCTGAACCAGGAAGGGAGATCCTGTCTCAAAAAAAAAAAAGATTTTTCTAGTTGTTTCCAGTGGGCCTTGATGAGTAATCCACGGTAGTAGAAATAAATCCTAGATTAAATTGAACGCTGAGGTTCTGTTTCTGATGTGGTGTGATCTAGCTGTGTGTGTGACGGATCTTAAGAAACTAAAGTATCCTTTTCCTCAGAGCAACATTAGCAGTAGTGATGTTTAACTACACCCTGTGGTTATTAAGAAGATCAGATGAGGTATATAGATGAATTGTGTAATTTTAACATATTAAGTCATTTGTTTACATATATGTCCCTAGACTATGGGCTGGAGAACAGGTGCGATGTCTAAATCTTTGTTTTGTTTTGTTTTGTTTTGTTTTGAGACAGGGTCTTGCTTTGTAGTTCAGGCTGGCCCTGAGCTCACTTTGTAGCCCAGGCGAGCCTTAAACTCACAACAGTCCTTTTGACTCTGTCTTGAGAGTGCTGGGATTACTGGTTTGAGCCACTACTCCCAGCACTGTAGTATGTGGTATTGATTGCTGGTGGGCACGAGTCACCACGCCTGGCATTGTGATAGTGCTTACTGGGGATCAGGTGCAAGGCAGACACCGGAACCATTGAGCTAAATCCCCTGGGCCAATGTCTAAATCTTTTCTTTGTTTTTTATCCTATTTGTATGTATGTATGTATGTATATGTGTAGTTAGTTAGCTAGTTTTTTGAGATAAGGTTTTGTTTTGTAGTTCAGGCTGGTCCTGAACTCAGCCTCGAACTCAGCAATTCCCCTGTCTCTGCCTCCCGAGTGCTGGGATTACAGGCGTGAGTCACCACGCCCAACATTGTGGTTTGTTGTACTGATTGCTAGTGGGTGTGAGTCACCTCACTTGGCATTGTTGTATGTGGTTGCCAGGATTGAACTCCAGACCTTGTGCTTGCAAGGCAGGCACTGGAACAGTGCACTGAACTAATTCCCTGGCCCATACTTGTAGAGGCAATCATGTTAATGTTTGGTAGAGGTTTGAGTAAAACAAATGATAATGTAGTAGCATTTCTTTAAGAAAATATTTGGTAGTAATGACAAATGTTGAACAAGCTATGACACTAATTTCATACTTAGTTATATATATACCAAACAGAAATGTAATCATATGCTTATTAAAATTTTTATCTAAGAATGTTCATAGAAATGCAGTTTATAATAGCAAAAACTAGAAACAATCTAAATTTATGTCAGCTGCAGAATGAAAATGTAGTAACATCTTTGTGACAGTGCAGGATACACCCCTGTAGTCCATAGCAGTGTGAATGGATCTGTATGAGTTCAGTGAATCTAAATATAATGAATATTCCATTTATATAAAAGAGTTCAAAAGAGACAAAACTAATATTTGGGAATAAACGTCAGCATATTTATTTTGGCAAGGGCCATTTGAGAGAGTGTATGAAGATTTTTGAGAGCTCCTGATTTCTCTGGCTTTAAATTTCATTTGAGTCAGAGTTTTGCTAAATTGCCTAGGCTCGCCTCAAACTTGGTGTGCCATCTGCTTGAATTTTAGGAGTAGCCGGGATTATAAGTACAAATTTTTTCATCTAAAATGGTGTTGCTTGCATATTATTTGCTTTGTGAAAATCAGCAAACTGTACATTTGTGATTTTTGTACATTTTTGGTGATATATCCATTAGAAGTTTTGTCAAAGGGGAGAGGAGAAGCTGAGGAAAATCCACCTACAAGTTCTTGAATCTTTTTCATCTTTCTGGTGGAAAAATGACAGTGACCATTGAGGATGTAACTCTACCTGTTCGCTCTCCCATGTGGAATATAGGATGTTCTTGTGTATAAATTTGGTTTTACTTTGTTTACCAGAGAAGTCTAAATCTATTATAATCGATAAAGGGAAGAAATATTACAATGTTTAGAAATTATTTTGTGGAAACAATCACTTTGTAATAAAATTTGAACTTATTTGTTACAGTTTTTTATTTGTCTTAAGACAGGGTCTCACTACATAGATAAGGCTGGCCTCAAATCCATAAGGATCCTCCTGCCTCTGCCTCCCAAGTGCCACTATGCCTGGGATGTTACAGTACTTTGAATTTGAATAGGCTAGTGTCCTGTAAACAGGAACTTCATCTCAGTAAACAAACTACTTCATCTCAGATTCTTCCCTCCTAGTGTCTTGATCAGAGTTAGAGTATTTTAGTAAATAGTTTATTACTTTTTTTTTTTTTAAGGTTTTTTTTGAGACAGGGTCTTGCTTTGTAGTTCAGGCTCAGCTTCAAACTCACATCACAGCAATCCTCCTGCCTCTGCCGCCCGAGTGCTGGATTACAGGGGTGAGCCACCATGCCTGGCACTGTGGTATGTGGTACTGATTGCTGCTGGGCGTGAGTCTCCACGCCCAGTATTGTATGTGGTGACCACAGATCGAACCAGGGTCCTTGCACTTGCAGGACAGGCGCCGGAACCACTGAGCTAAATCCCCGGCCCCAGTAGTTTATTACTTTTGAGAGAGGGTCTTGCTATACAGTTCAGGTTGGCTTTGAACTCATGAGCTTCTCCTATCTCAGCTTTGAGTACTGGGATTACAGGCATATGCAGCACCACTTCTGATGTAGAGCTATAACTTAAAAAACCGGGATGATGGGGGCCAGGGATTTAGCGTAGTGCTTCCAGTGCCTGCCTTGCAAGTGCAAGGACCCGAGTTCATTCCCCAGAAACCTCATACAACAATGCCTGCGTGGAGACTCATGCGCAATCAAAACCACATACCACAGTGCTGGGCGTGGTGGCTCAATCCTGTAATCCCAGCACTCGGGAGGCAGAGGCAGGAGGATTGCTGTGAGTTCAAGGCCGAGCTCAGGACCAGCCTGAACTACAGGAATCGAAACCCAGTCTGGAAAAACAAAACAAAACAAAACAACCAGCACTAATGACTTCCAGGTGATCCTTACATTTTTGGTCCTTGTTGCTCTTTACCTATTAAAAAATCCATGTCAAATTTTTGAAAACAATTTTTTTGGGGACAGGGACTTGCTCTGTAGCTCAGGCTGGCCTTGATGCCACTGTATAAATAAATAGTACTGGAATTTATTTCAGTCCTCCCTGCCTCAGTCTCCTGAGTGCTGCAATTACAGGATGTCAATCTTTTTGGCAAGAAAAGAATGATATAAATGTTTATTCAAACTTTATGATGTATAAGTAGATTTTCCAGTCGTTTGGGAATCATAAGATAGCTTTCAGTAAGTAAAACAGCCATTTTTTTTCTTACAGTTTTTTATTTATTTATTTATTTATTTATTTTTTAGGTTTTTTTTGAGACAGGGTCTCGCTTTGTGGTTCAGGCTGGCCCTGAGCTCAGCCTCAAACTCACATCACAGCAATCCTCCTGCCTCTGCCTCCCTAGTGCTGGGATTACAGGCGTGAGCCACCACGCCCGGCACTGTGGTATGTGGTACTGGTTGCTGCTGGGTGTGGGTCTCCATGCCCAGTATTGTTATGTGGTTACCGGGGAATCGAACCCAGGCCCTTGCGCTTGCGAGACAGGCGCCGGAACCACTGAGCTAACTCCCCGGCCCCTACAGTTTTTTATTTTTACCCTATCCTGTCTTTTATATTTTTCTTTTTTTTAAGGTTTTTTGAGACAGGGTCTCGCTTTGTGGTTCAGGCTGGCCCTGAGCTCAGCCTCAAACTCACATCACAGCAGTCCTCCTGCCTCTGCCTCCCGAGTGCTGGGATTACAGGCGTGAGCCACCATGCCCGGCTCTTTTATATTTTTCTTGTTCTTAGGTACAATGTGATTACAAAGATAAAAAAGCTCCTAGGTAGGACAAAATATTTAAAGGGTTCACATGAAGGAAAATACAGAAAACAACCTGAAAAAAACTCCTAACAAAAAATTAGGTTTGAGTTATTAGTATAGCATTTTACAGCTGCAAAGATAGTAAACATTTTAAGTGGCTAGCAGTATTTAATGTCAGTAATTGAAGAAGATACTGTTTATGGCTTGACTTCCCTTTTTTGGTGTGGTGGTGGGCATATTTATGACATTAAGCCTGTCATTTGGCATGAGTTTCATCCTGTTAATCTTTTCAGAAGAAAGTTCAAGAAAGCAGAATGCATGTAGATATTTTTTAAATTTTACTTTTAAAACTTTACTTTGTGATTTGCACATGTTGATAATACATCCTGTTTCTGTCTCTCTGCATCTACTCTCGCGTGGCACTGCCACCTGCATGTCCCCATCCCTGCTCTGTATCCGAGGCCGACCTTGAATTTACTAGGTAGCCCAGGCAGCCTTGAACTCACCACAATCCTCGTACTTCAGCCTGAAGCACAGCTGATTACAGATGTATGCCTCCAGACATAATATTTCTTGCTTCAATATTTATAGCTGGCAAAAAATTGCAGTATCTAATATATTTGTGCCACAGCAGCAGGATAAAACTAGTATGTGCCTATTTGCATTATTACAAAGATGTATAGCGGAATAATATTTGCTGCTATAGATGAAAAACGTTACACAATGGGCATACAGATTGCAAGTGCATAAACAGAAAAGTTTTTCAAGACAAAATGACGTGTATCCTCAGTTCCAGCTACTTTTTAAAAAGCTGAGACACAAGGATCACTTGAGCCTAGAAGTTTGAGGCCAACCTAGGTAACAAAGAGAAATTCTTGTTCTCCCCGCAAAAAGAATGTAAGTTAATTACAGATAATTGTGTTTAAAAAATTGTGGGATTACTAGTACTTTAGTAATTTTTAATTTTTTATTCAGTAAAACCTTTAATAGTTTATCATGCTAGAAAAAGCAATTACTTTTTTGGGTTTTTTGCTAGGGTTAAATTTAGGGCCTCACACATGATAGGCAAATGCTCTACCACTGGGTACACCCACTGAGTTACAAACTTCTAATAGCAAGTCTTTAAATATGACTTACTTTGCCATTAGTATTGCTGATTACTTTTTCAAAGATCTGATGTAAAAGTAGATGATAAAAATGACTGGTTTACCTACCCTGTCATCCTGTGATTAGTACTTTATGTCCAAGTTTCGGCACAGAGCCTCACACATAACGTTTGTGGTTGTCTAACTTGTGTACATTAGGACTTCTTTGTTTTAAATTCTCTTTGTAAGTAAAACTAAATTTTTCATCAAGTCATATATTGAAAGTGCTGCTTTGTGAAAATTGATTGTCCCCTTTTAATCTAAGCAAGTGAACCTGGGAGGTCTTCTGGCCCAAGAACAGGCATGGAATATGTTTGCATTCAGATCCTAGAACTGAGCATTCCATGTGCTATAAATATTTGTTGACTGATTGAAAGGTTAACATTTGAATCTCATCTGTTCTGTGTGTGATTTTGGACATTTTTCTTGGGTTATTTTTTTGAGTTTGAATATTGCTGGCTGTAAAATGAGGAAAATTGATAGGTGTTTTTATTATTTATGTTCGTGTTACAAATAACCATGAACCTTAGTGTCTATTAACAACATAAACGATCCCACTTTCTATGGGAAACAGGAACAGCCCCACTTTATTAAGCTAAGTGGTTCTGTCCCAGACCTGTGGGGAGTGGTCAAGGTTCTGCCATCATGGCTATGATTTCGAGGCTTTTCTGGAGTTGGATCAATTTCCAGACTCACTCATTTTTCTGGTGATAAGTCTGAGTTCTTCACCATGCGTGTAAGCTTCCCCACAGAGTATCTCACTACATGGAAGCTGATTTGTTTCAGAGAAAGTGCCCAGGATTTAAGCCACAGGTTTTTAAAAACTTAGCATTAAAAATGACATTTCATCATTTAAGATATATTCTGTCTGTCAGGAGTTAGTGGAGCCCACACTTAGGATAAGAGTATTGCCAGAGACACACAGGTAAGGATGGTTTGAGAACTCCTGACCCCAGTGAGAAAACAGGTCAGGTCTTCCCAGTGTCCTCCCTCATTTGTCAGATACTTTATTTTATTTTTTATTTTTTTTTTAGGTTTTTTGAGACAGGGTCTCGCTTTTGTGGTTCAGGCTGGCCCTGAGCTCAGCCTCAAACTCACATCACAATCCTCTTGCCTCTGCCTCCCGAGTGCTGGGATGACAGGCGTGAGCCACCACGCCCGGCACTGTGGTATGTGGTACTAGTTGCTGCTGGGTGTGAGTCTCCACGCCCAGTATTGTTATGTGGTTACCAGGGAATCGAACCCGGGCCCTTGCGCTTGCAAGACAGGCGCCGGAACCACTGAAGATACTTTATTTTTTAATTGACTGATAGTTTGACATCCAAGCAAACAAGATACTGAATCTTATTTACTGTGTATAAAATGGCACATAAGAAGATGACTAGAAATTAGAATTTATTAGATAATATTGTTCAAATATTTTTACTTTTACTATGATTTAATTAAAAAATGTATTTGCCACTAAGACTATATAACTTTCTTACAAACTGAGGAGGACATCAGTGTGTTTTGTTTTGGATTTTTGAACTACTTTAATATGAGATTTCGTATGATGTTATGAATTTATATATTAGCACATGAGTGATAATCTGTTTATGTAATTTAGAGTTGTCTTACTTAGTTTATTTGGCATACAAGGTTCTTTAATGCAGCTCTTGAGATACTAAGCTAGATATAGCTCAGCTTTGAATTTTGTTCAAAAGCATTTTGTTTTATGCTCTATATTGTACTAGATGATAGAGTAAATGAAAAATTATAACCCTCATTCTCTGTTTTTGAATTTATAATCTGGAATAAAAAAAGGTTGAAGTGTATTAATTTGCTGTTTAGACAGAAGTACCAGTGTGGGTTAGTTAAATGAACAGCATAATATAGTAAAAAGTGTTGAGTTCCAAAAGTATACGAGTAAGGAAGGATTGCCAAGATACACTGTTAAGTGAGATCAACACAGGTACAAAACAGCATGCATAACAAGAAGAAAGTAGCATTTGTATCTGTGTAGCTGCACCTATATACTGTGTTTTGAAGGCTTTGTAACCAACTTGGTGGTGGTTATTTCTGTGGAATAAGATGGGGGGGTGTCTTATATAAAGGGATGATTTGTTCAATTTTACGAGTCGTTTTAAAAATGCATTTATTTTTATGTAAAACTAATTGTCTTTTTTATTAGCATTTAGCTTAAATAAAAGTGTTAATGTTGTTTTAATGATACTTTTTGAACATTAAATTGGCTTATTTTGGAAAGTTTGAATTTAGCCATCAGATTTGTTCTTCAGAATCTTGACTAGCAGAGGCACTTGTTTACCTAACCATGTTTTCTTATTTTGTTTATAGGGAGACCAAATTTTGAGGAAAGTGGACCAACATCAGTGGGGAGAAAGCATGAATTTATACGGTCAGAAAGTGAAAATTGGCGAATCTTTAGGGAGGAACAAAATGGAGAAGATGAAGATGGAGGTTGGCGACTAGCTGGATCCAGAAGGGATGGAGAGAGGTGGCGGCCTCACAGCCCTGGTAAGAGTTCTGTTACATACAAGTACAAAGGGACTAATGTGGGAGTTTGATGAAAGTATTACAGATTTTTTTTTTTTAAAGAGGCATGAAAAGAGGTATTAGAAGTAGATATAAAATGAATGCAAGAATGCAGTTTGAGTTTGCAAAGAAATGAGGCACCAGTGTTAGGGATTAAATGAAAAAGGTAACCTGGTTTTAAAAAAGAAAAGGAGTGGTCATTTATATTATCATACGTAGTCTTACTTACTACAAAGAAATTTTGGCATAAAAAGTTTCCAACGCATCTATTCAGTTGATTGAAATCACTTTTGTTTTCCTGGGGCAAAGAGTATCATTTAATAGAAAGCACCTGCCTGCAGCTGCAACAGAGTGGGTTTCATTCAGATTTGTGTAGTGCTTAATCTTTTAATCATTGTTTAAAACTTCAGTGCAGGAGAGGGTTGGGGGAGAAAACTTAAAAATGTATAATTGTACATTGGGAACATGTGTCTTCTTAAGAAGTGGATGTTTTTCAAAATAAGAATTCATTTTTTCTTTTAAAAATGTGATTTATGCTTATTTGAAGAGTAAACTTTAAACCAAGGTCAGATGCATAATCACAAGTTCACTCTTTTGCCCCTCTGACTTAAGAAAAAGTAAAGGGAATAATTGTGATTAGTAGTTTTTAAGTTCTGTTCTTGGACTCTTTAAAAATGCTTCAGACTGTTCTTTTCGGACATTAGATATGCTGGTAATTGAAGACACTGGCGCTTTGTGTTGAAGTCATCCCCTACCGAAGTGCTGATTCCATGCCTCATGATAATCAGATGGAAGTGTAGTTTGAATCATGGGGTCATGCAGAATTTCATTGTACAGAGTGTAGTGCCCTGTGCATTTCATGTGCATGATAATGATAACAATCATATGTCAAACAAGCTTATCTCTAATAGAGGAAAATGTGATTCAAATGATTTTTACTTTAAAAAAATATCAGGAGAAGCATTAGGGTACATCTGAGAAAACATTTTAATAGACATTGAGTATATTTTATGGAATTACAGGTAGGTAGAAATAGGATGAAGTTACTGTTTGCATTGAGTTAGGATGCATTTATACCAGCTCTTCATGCTGCCCCTAGGGTAGGCTTTTTGTCATTACTTGACATTGTTTACATCACAAGATCTAGGTATTTCTCATCATGCATGTCCTGGGCAACCAAGTGTTAACAGTTCTCTTCAAGGCAGTGGGTTATTTTGTGCTGAGCTTGAATGTAAGCTGATGGGTGTGTGGACTATATTCCCAAAAAGGGTTTAGCAAAGAATGGGTAGGATCTGGGTTGAGCGAGAGAATACATTCCAGCTGATCAGAAACAAACAAGGTGAATGTTTGGGAGGATGAGCACTTGACTGTATTAACTAATGGTGGTTAAGTAAAATTTTAATGTTTTCTTCTACTGTTGTCCCCACAATTTAGAATTTGGTTTTGTATCCAAATGTTCAGTCTTTTTTTTGTTTTGTTTTTAGTCTGGTCTTGAATTCAGTTTGTAGATCAGCCTAGCTCATGGTGATCCTCCTGCTTCAGCCTCCTGAGTTCTGGGATTATAAGAATATTCCACCATGCCTGACAATCCATCCACATATTTTTAAGGCATGTTTGAGAACATAGGGTAATGAATAGATATCAAGGACTGGAGGTTTAGCTTAGTGGCACCACTCTTGCCTTGAAAGTGCAAGGTTGTGAGTTCAGTCCCCAATACCGCCAAAAAAAAAAAAAAAAGGAATGGAGATCAGGAAAAACCAAGTATCAGTCCATTAAAAAAAAAAATACTAGATGGGCCAGGGATGTAAGTCCTGAGTTCAATCCTTGGTACTGCAGATAAAAACAAAAAAAGTTACTATTTTAACCAGAATTTTAGTGGTACTTTTTTTTTTTTTTTGAGACAGGGTCTCACTTTATAGTTCAGGCTGGCCCTGAGCTCAGCCTCAGACTCACATCACAACAATCCTCCTGCCTCTGCCTCCCGAGTGCTGGGATTACAGGCATGAGCCACCACGCCCGGCACTAAGAATTTTAAAAGGATAGTATGATTACAGCAGTTATTGTGGCTGTTAATATTATCATGTAGTTAATCTTTTTACTATTAAAATTTGAGTAAAGTTTCAAATATAATTGTATAAATGTAAATGTAATTATTTTGGCTGATTTTATTAAAATAGTGTGCATTTTAAGCTTACATATAAAGATCAACCTTAATGAGCTATCTGGCTTACCCAGTGCTTTCAGTTTCATGAGTAGTTGTATTACCTGTTGGTAAGAAGACATTAGAATTACAGTGTGTCGTTTTATTAAAGTATAGCTCACAGCTGGATATAGTTGGAGTTGGGGGCATGGAGGATAGTGAGCCATCCATCTGGGGCTGAACTTAGGAAACTCAGTAAGAGGGAACTTGAGCCAGGTGCCTAGAAGGATAGATTCCTATCATAGTGCATACTTAGACTGCTTAGAAATGATAGTAGTAGACAGGACTCTGGAATTCAACATTTGATCTTGAAGACTCCTTTTGAATAATGACTCTAGGTTTACACTTCAGCAATCTAGGTATAAAATTCCACAGTTCTTATAGAAGGTAGTAAATAGCATTTAGTTATTATAAGTAGGGGTGGGAGTATGAGGATAATCTCTTTTATGAGTGTCTTGTAAGATGCCACCTGTATTTGTCATCTTAATGTTTTACCTTTTGTGTTTTGGTTTTTTAAGTCACTGACTAGCAAATTTGGCCTCAGTTACAAGCATATTTTATTTTGGGCTCATTTCTTTTCTACCTCTCATAGAGTAGCCAATCAAAATAGAAAAATTCTCATTCCTTCCAACAAAAATGCTGTTAAGTTAGAACTTTGTTCTTAGGTAGCCTCTTTCTATTGGTAGGTAGATGCAATATATAGTTTGTGGGAATAAACTTAGGAATGTCTCCAGCGGGTGTTATATGGAGGTAAAAACTCCCGAGGGAGAATAAAGAGATAAGAAGAAAGGGGGAAGAAACTAAGCTTTGATTGTGGAATAGCAGCAGAAGATACAGAGTTAGAATACATTTCTGCTTTGCTGTAGTTCCTGTTTCTTCTGTCCAAGTTTTAATTTCCTCCTAATATATACAATTAGAATACTAGGCCTTACAGAAATGCGTAACATAGTCTAATCTATCCATGCTGTAGTTTCATGGCTTTTTGTTAGGAGTCAAAATTACAAATGAGAAGTTGGCTTTAGTAAGCAGACATGATAAATTTGATACTATTAATTGACATGGGGAGCTTGTCTTATCCATAAGGAGTGATTTCATGGAAGAAGGAAAGTGGTTTAGGATCTGCCCCAGGAAAGGCGCACACTTCAGTGTGGAAAGATACCCAGCGCTGTCAGTCTCAGCTTGGAGCAGAACACATGAGTGGCTGTATCAGCATTAATCGGATACCTAAAGCTTATTAAAAGTGCATACTTCTAGTGGGGTGGCCTTTCAAGGCACTTTGTTTTAAATTTATTGCCTAAAGCTTTTAGAGTGTGTTGAGCGGCTCAGTGCTTGATGAAGGTAAGTACTGTTGTCACTTAGTGGTGATTACATAAACTCTGAGTTCTGAACCTCCTTCACTTGTTTAATTGTTTTCTCTTCAGTAGGTTGATCATGCCTGAATTATGACTGAATTTACTGTCAGTCATAATTTTCTCCTGTTTCCGATCCATGATTTTATTTTCCAAAGACTGAGCCATAAAATTTTTCTAAGATTTGTGTCCTCCTCATCTCAGATGGCCCTCGTTCTGCAGGCTGGCGGGAACACATGGAACGACGTCGGAGGTTTGAGTTTGACTTTCGAGATCGGGATGACGAGCGAGGCTACCGAAGGGTGCGCTCTGGCAGTGGAAGCATAGATGATGACAGGGACAGCTTGCCCGAGTGGTGCTTAGAGGATGCTGAAGAAGAAATGGGCACATTTGACTCATCTGGTGCCTTCCTCTCTCTTAAAGTATGAGATTTATTTTAAATACTGTGACAGGCACTGCCCTTACACCAAAGCCAAATAACACTTTTGACATTTGGTTTTATTTTTTTGGTGTAGAAAGTACAGAAAGAACCTATTCCGGAGGAGCAGGAGATGGACTTCCGGCCTGTGGAGGAAGGAGAGGAGTGCTCTGATTCTGAGGGTAGTCATAATGAGGAGGCCAAAGAACCTGATAAGACAAATAAGAAAGAAGGAGAGAAAGCAGGTATAGTAGGAGTTGGTAAAGTCTATTTGTATCTTTTACCTTCCCCTTCTAGCAACCCAAAACATTCCTAAATTCATTTAAGATTATTTTGTGTCACAGAAACTAGCGAGGAAACACCTTACACTGCATCGTCATCTGCAAGACCAACTACTCCTTCAGACCATCAGCCTCAGGAAGCGTCACAATTTGAAAGGAAAGATGAACCCCAAACCGAGCAAGTGGAAAAAACTGAGGAAGATAATCGGGTGGAAAGTACTCTGTCAGCCAAGGTCCCCAGCAGAGTGGAGGGTATGTATCCATCAGTGTAGACGAGACAAAGTAAGATTCTAGATTCTATGGAGGCAGTCTTCACCAATATGCCAGGCTTCTGTTTATGTCTCCTAGAACTGCTGCTTGGCATGAATTACTGGGACAGCTCATTTTACCGGTAAATCCAATCAGTGCTTCCCACGTTTCCAATCTAGAATTCATCAAAATAGAGTTAGAATCTTGCAACTTGGGTTTATGATCTTCTGCATTGGTTTGATTCCCAGACATTTAACTTCTTTTTTCTAATGGTCATTTGCATGCCCAACTGCAGAATGCTCTTGTTCTAAAAAGACTACATGAAAGTATCTAGAAAGCCATTACCTTTGTTAGAAAATAAGATTGCAGCACATTCTGTAGTATTACTGCTCATACATATTTTTAGGCAATATTAGCGTTTATTTCCACAGTTCTTATGTATATTAAAAATAATATCACATAATGCCTGATGTTGAAGTTGTGTGATTCATTCACCATCGAAGTTCACATTTTTTGACAGGCCTGTAAGACTTGGCCCTTGACATCTGCTTCCCTGCACACAATGTCAGCGCTGGCCTGCCCTGTTCTGATTTCATGCTTTTTCTCTTCCTGAAACTTTCGGTCCATGGCCCAAGCTAAACTGCTGCTTTCTCCTGTTTCTTAACAACTAATACTATTTTTTCTACAAATTACAGTTTTATAAAGATCTGTTACGCTTTTTCCCTATAATAGACTAATAATACTTTAAGAGTTTGAACCCTAACTTTCTTTTCAGCTTTTTGTCTAGTTGAAAGCTACTGAGTGAATGAATTCAACAAGTATTTCAGTTTATCACGTAATGTGGAACCTGTACCTTGTGAGAACATTTTGAATCATAGTAGTTGTTTCAGAGCTACATGCCCCAGAACTATTTGTAGTTCACTTTCTTGCGTAGGTGTGCCTGTGGATCTTATTCTAGGAGGTTTTAAGGTTGCCCCCAGCATGTGTATGTAAATCTTCATTGATGGGCAGTAAAGATTAACATTTTGGATGTATATTTTTTAGGAAATTAAATCATGTACATCAATAATCCGTGGCAAAAAAGAGATAGGATCCCACTATTGACAGATTCTTGAGATATTTCTGGAAGCAGGTCATATTTGGACATACCTTAGAGTACCAAGTGAAATTTGTAGGTTTAGATGCAGTTAGATGAATTGGAAGAGGGCATTGCAGTACCAGGGAGCAGTGAAACCTGAAGTGAAGAAGTAGGGTGGGTTAAGGTGGAGGCAGGAATCACCGTCTGTTTTTACTTAGATGCGTCTCGGGTGTGAAGAGAAGGACGGTGGGAGGCATGGTCGGAACTCTGACCGAGTGGCTATATATAGCATCTCTTTCTGTGGTGACTGTGACCTGCAGTGTTCCTGAGCAGCGCGCCTCTGTATAGAGGAGATGGTAGTAGATGAGATTTCGATTTCGGAATTAACAGAACTTAGTCACTGAGAGAAAAGTCGAAGATGATGCAGGTCCCTGAGAGAATTAATGGTGCCATCCACAAGAACAGAGAGTGGAAATTGAGGAGCACATTGGAAAGAAAAGAGAATAAATTCAGTTTTGCACATTGCAAAGTGTTAATGAGAAGTGTAGATGACCAGAGAAGAGTTGTGAATGAGGGAGTAGTTTTAAGGCCAGAGAAAGAATTTTAAAAATTACTGATACTTGGTTAGCAGTAAGAAGAAAAGTGGATTGAGAACAGAACTTTTGGGTGATTTCTAGTTTTAGGGAACCAGAGAAAAATCTTTAATAACACAAGTACAGTCAGGAGAGTGCACAGCAGGGAACCGAGGAAGAGAACAGTTCAGATGCTGTGAAGAGATGAGAGGAGAAGCACTAGAAAGAGGCTTCAAGTTTGGCAGCTAGAGAGGAGCTTGGCTGAGAGGTGGGGAGTGGACGAAGTCACACTGTCACGGGTGTGAATGGCAGGGGAATGGGGGCAGCATAGATAACTGTTCTTTTCAAAAGTTTGACAAATAAAGAGCAACCAGGATTTGAAGAAGCTGTCTGTAATTGAGCAAAGTTTCAGAGGGAGACTGCACTTGTATCTAGTTACTTCCACATCCTCTCCTCTTTCCCTGCTCCGCTCTGCTTTGAGAATTCACCTCTGCTAGGGCTGTGTGTGTGCTAGGGCTGTGTGTGTGCTAGGGCTGTGTGTGTGCTAGGGCTGTGTGTGTGCTAGGGCTGTGTGTGTGCTAGCGCTGTTCCTCAGAGGCATAGTCCTAGCTGCTGCCCTTCCTTTTCAAGAGCCTGCATACTGACAGATTAGAACTACTAGAAACTAATAGCAGCTACCTCTGCAATTTTTACTCTTATTGAGAACATCCTGTCCTCTGTAAACTCCTAAGTAAAACATACAATGTATTAAATTGTATTAATTGGCACCAGAAACACTACCAGGGAGCAGATAACCTGCTTTTGCAGATAATTTTAGTAAAAGCTTTGCTGAGCTGTGACACGTCTTTGAGAAGAATTGGATACTTTGATAACTGTTTAGAGACATGTTATAAAGAAAAGACAAGACTGACTCTGTTGCCCAGAGATCCTCCTGCTACTATTAGATAGATTCTCTAGTACCACAGGTTGGCAGCATTTAGAAGGAACCTAAAAAGTTTGAATCCACATATCTTGTTACCATGTGGTGGTGATTCCGTTATTGTGGGGAGAAACACTACACTTCTCCGTACGAAGTGGCTTCAGTGTTCAGGACGGGGCTCCCATTTCTGTTGGGCCCATTTAGCAAGCTGCCCAACTCAGTCATGCAGTCAGCCTTCTCCAGAGTCTGTATTTCCAAGGATTTTCATCACTCTAACTTCTTTTCCTCTAGAAATGGTTACCGATATCCAACAGCCTCTCACACAGCTCCCTCCAGACACAGCCTCTCCTTTGCTCATACTTTCCCCTCCTGTTCCTGCTCCTACTCCTGCCCTGCGGCCAGTTGAGATGCCAGTTGTTGGTGCGCCTGGGATGGGGAGTGTCTCCACAGAGCCAGATGATGAAGAGGGTCTCAAACACTTGGAGCAGGTAAAATTCATGTTATTCTTTTTTGTGTCTTTTCAAACTTCCATAAAGGTAGTAAGTGGTAAATACAAACGTAATAATAAAAACAAAACAAAATAAATCCTTTGCACTAGATTTTAAGTACTCGAAAAGTTGTGTGGTTGTTTAGTATTTATATGAGTGATTGTCTTTCAAATCATTTCATGCTTTTAAGTTTCTGGTATGTAGTAGCCATTGTCGGGTTATTTTTTGCTCTTCTGAGGTTGCCCTTAGCTGTTTACTTCTCTTTTTTCTTTTTGAACATTAATGGAATGCCAGAGATGGCAAATATAAGCAGCTGTGGATGTTCACTGTCATCTGTGTTTTTTGCCTCAAGTGTAACAGAGGGAATGATTTAAAAGTTTCAGGATACTAACTGTTATGTCCCTACATTTCCCTAAGATTGTATATATATTATTACTTGCTTTTCTATAAGAGAATTTCTCTCTGAGCATGGAACGGCTAGACGTATGAAATGCTGAACAAAGGAAGGAAGATAGTGTCTTAGTAAAACATACAAAAGGTTTTATTTTTAACTCAACCTTTTGTTCCATTAACACTCTTGTTTTTGTAGGTTTAGTATACCCAGTTTAGAATTGACTGATAGTTTATTAGTTTAAAAACTCAGTTATTAATTAAAAGCTTGGGCTTTCATTCATACTAGTTTGTGTTTCAATCTCAGTCGGTTTGCTTGATTTTGAGACTGAGCAGTTCTTACTGTGCCTGAGTCTGCCTTCCTCTTTCTATAAAATGAGGAGGATCTAAAACACTTGTTTCATGGGCATTGGGGGAGGATTAAGATTTAAGCTTCTTTGGGCCGGGGAGTTAGCTCAGTGGTTCCGGCGCCTGTCTCGCAAGCACAAGGACCCGGGTTCGATTCCCCGGTAACCGCATAACAATACTGGGTGTGGAGACCCACACCCAACAGCAACCAGTACCACATACCACAGTGCCGGGCGTGGTGGCTCACGCCTGTCATCCCAGCACTCGGGAGGCAGAGGCAGGAGGATTGTGATGTGAGTTTGAGGCTGAGCCCAGGGCCAGCCTGAACCACAAAGCGAGACCCTGTCTCAAAAAACCTTTAAAAAAAAAAAAAAAAAAAAAGATTTAAGCTTCTTTGTCCTTTGAGCACTGTTTTTTACAAAGCATTGTTAGTACATATTGTGTATGTGTTAATGTGACATCACTTGTTTCCTCTGTTTCTGTTTTTCTCTTACTAGCAAGCTGAGAAGATGGTAGCTTATCTCCAAGACAGTGCACTAGATGATGAGAGACTGGCATCAAAACTGCAAGAGCACAGAGTTAAAGGAGTGTCAATTCCGTTGATGCACGAAGCAATGCAGAAGTGGTATTACAAAGATCCTCAGGGAGAAATTCAAGGTAAGCTCTTCCTTTCTGCTTTGAGTATTGAATTGTCTCCCATTAGCTCTAGCATCATTTAAGGAGAGAGTTTAATGTTAACTTGTATAATGATAAACACACCAGCAGACTTTATATTATATATGTGAAGAAAAGAATATATATAAATAAAATTTAAACACAAAGCAGAATGTGATGATTAATATGACAGTAGTGTAAGCAAAATGCTTCATTAGCTATAGCATCCCCACCGGATGACTTTGGCAGGTAAATTACTCATCTTCTTTGTACTTCAGTCTTCCTGGAATTCAAAGGTGATAGCAGCAGTGTTGGAGGATCTTAAGTGTATTGCTTAAGTGGACTTGATATAAGATAAGAAGTGACACACCACTAGAAAGGTTACAGATGAATTCCTTAAGAGGCTTCTACAGTATAAGTTAATTAGAATGGAAAAAAGTTCTGCATGTAAAGGATTTTTGTGGAATTCTTCATTTTTCCTTTAGCAATCTTTACACATAACCCAAAATTGGTTGTTGACTGTATTAGTATCAGCGTCAAGGCAGTGTTTTATTAGAGTATGGTTTGTGGCCTCTTCCCAGAGTATTATAATCCCTTCTGTGCTTAGTCCCCTTACCCTCCTCTATTCCCTTTTGTAGCCTTATTGGTATCTGGTATTGTATATATATGTTCATTATTTGCATCTTAGCACTATGTAAGGTACCTGTGAGCAAGGCCTTGTATATGGGGTTTTTTTTTTTTTTTTTTTTTTGAGACAGGGTCTCGCTTTTTGTAGTTCGGGCTGTTCCTGAGCTCAGCCTCAAACTCGGCAGTCCTCCTGCCTCTGCCTCTCGAGTGCTGGGATTACAGGTGTGAGCCACCACGCCTGACATTGTGATATGTGGTACTGATTGCTTGTGGGTATAAGTCACCATGCCCTGCATTGTGGTATGTGGTTACTGGGGAACCCACACCCTTATGCTTACAAAGCAGGCACTGGAACCACTGAGCTAAATCCGTGGCCCAGTGTGTGTGTATGCGAATTAAATTTCTTTTAGGATAATTATAGTTTTGCATGCAGTTATAAGAAAAAGTACATAGGCATTCTTTGTGCCCTTCACTCAATTTCTTTTAATAATAACCTCTTATAAAACTATAGCCCACACCAGGACATTGACTTGCATAACAGTCCAAATTCAGAACCTTTTGCATCTCAACAGAGGATACTGCGTGTTGTCTTTTCAGGCCCACCTGTATTTCCCTTCTACCTACTCCCTTGTTACCTTCTGGCAATCACAAATCTGTTTTTTTCTGTATTCTAAGGAGGTTATGCAAAAGGAATCATCTAGTGTGTAACCTTTGGCTGTATTTATTCAGCATAACCTCTAGAGATTTATTCAGGTGGTTGCATATATCTGTAGAAAGTGTGATCAAAAAATACAATGAATGTTAACATTTTAAAATTATTACAATAAAAAAACACATTGCTATTAGTCTCCTTCAAAATACTCCCCCTCACTTCAAACACATCCCATTGTTCTTGTCCTTTTCTGAGCAGGTTGGACCTCTCTTTTGTGTCTTTTTTAGTTGTGCTGTTGTGGCTGCCTTCATCTCCTAAATGTATTAAAAATGTTTACCTTTCATGATCGTGTTTTGACTTTGGGAAGAGCCAGATGTCACATGGTTCCTATCCAGTGAGTAGGGTGGGTGAGGACACACTGTAATACTTTTACAGGCGGCTTCTCCTTTGGATGGCACTCCACACCTTTTAAAGACGCTCGGGAAAGAGAGCTTCCAGAACTGCTCCAAAAGGTGTCAAGAATGATAGGGGCCCGGGCATTTAGCTCAGTGGTTCCGGCGCCTGTCTTGCAAGCACAAGGACTTGGGTTTGATCCCCGGTAACCACATACAATACTGGGCATGGAGACTCACCCCAGCAGCAATCAGTACCACATACAGCAGTGCCGGGCATGGTAGCTCATGCGTGTAACCCCAGCACTCGGGAGGCAGAGGCAGCAGGATTACTGTGATGTGAGTTTGAGGCTGAGCTCAGGGCCAGCCTGAACCACAAAAAGCAAGACCCTGTCTCAAAAAACCTAAAAAGAAAGAATGATAGGATGAGTGTGTTTGAAGTAAGAGGAAGGATTTTGAGGAAGATTATTGGCAATGTCTTTTACTATAAACATTTTTAAAAGTTTCAACCTCTACTGTGTATTTTGACCACACTGGTTATTTTAATTACTCAGTGACATTGCTGTGTGGGTATCCATATATAATAGATTGTTATGTTTAATTTGTCTGCTGAAGGATGTCTAGGTGCCAATTTTTGGATATTATCAATAAAATTGCCTAAAACATGGATGGACAGATTTTTGGGTCAGCATTCTTTTAAGGTAAATGCAGTTGGTAGATTGAAGGGTGATCGTGTGTTAGTTTTTACTACCGTGTGTTTTCCAGGGTGGCTGTATGTTTTGTATGCCCCTCAGTCATGTATGAGCCATGTACTTAGTCTGCATCCTTACTAGCATTTATCATGTTGTTACTTTTTAATTTTAGTCATTCTGGTAGTTGTGAAGTGATAATTTTACTACAGTCCCATTGCAGTTTAAAATTTACATTTCCTTAATGGGTAATGTTACTGAACATGTGTACAGGGAAGTGGTATCAAATAAATGTATAATGTTGAACAACTATCAGTACTCCTTTATTCTTTCCAAATCAAAACTTTAAACAGTAATTCTGTCCACCTCTAATGTCATCTTGAGTTTGATTCTCATCACTGCCAGACATACAAACAGACAGAGAAAATAAGACTTTTCCCAAAATTGTTTCTGTTGTATTTTATTATTTAGAAACCTGTTCACTACCCTTTGAGGTAAATTATAATACTATAACAATTATGATTATCAGATGCAGGGAATTTTGTATTGTTTTAATTTTTTTGGTTAGTTTTTAGAACCTGAAAGAGTTCTTAACAGCCCTTCTGTTTAATTGGTGCTCTTGCAGGTCCCTTCAATAATCAGGAGATGGCCGAGTGGTTTCAGGCAGGCTACTTCACTATGTCCTTGCTGGTGAAGAGAGCATGTGACGAAAGCTTCCAGCCTCTCGGTGACATCATGAAAATGTGGGGAAGGGTTCCCTTCTCTCCCGGCCCAGCTCCTCCTCCTCACATGGTGAGTACCTTCCCCACCAGCTTGGGACATATGTCACATGTAGGGAAACTTGCTCCTCTTAGAAAGCATTGAAATGTATTAAAACTTGTTTTTGGAGGGGGTTCTGAATGGGAGGACAAATACGAAGTTTTAATGACTTACAAATTCATTCATGTTCTCTCCCACTTCCTCCCTCCCTCCCTCCCTCACACACCCCAACAAAACAAAACAAAACAAAACAAAACAAGCCACCTTTAGAAGCTGTAGAACAAAGGTCAGTATTTTATTCTGGCCTACTTACTAGGTCCTGGATGGTCTAACTCCTTGCTTTCCTTTGCTGTGCTTCAGTATTGCTGGTCTCTTTCAGTTCCTTATTACTACCAGTTAGACCACACATTCTCTTTCTTTTACTTCACATTGCCTCTTGTTTTCTAGTTCATAAAATTCGTTACTTTGAGGTTTACCATAAGGTCCCTGATGCTTGAGGATAAAGAACTAGTGCTTCAGGATAAAATTTACGGGCTTAAATTTTTGACCTTTTTCTCGAATTTGCTCGTGGCCTCTCCCTTGCAGTTCCCTTGGAGGTCACCTCTTCTGTCTCCAGGCAGAGTGGTTATTGGCTTAGTGATCAGAGTCAAAAAAACCTTTAGTGTGGCTGGGTGTGGTGATACATACCTGTATTCTTGGCATTGGGAGGCTGAGGCAGGATCGTTACTATGAGCTCAAGGCTAGTTTGGGCCACATGGTAAATTCAAGGCCACCCTGGACTACATAATGAGCCTTGTCTAAAAATAGTTTCAGTAAAACACATTTTCTACAGTAATACATACCTCTGACTTATTTTATCAACTGTACATTGAGGGCCAGGACTTATAGTAAGTTTATGAAATGAAGATAAAACATAGCCTCTTGTGGTCATGGGAGTTTATAGATAAGTACAGTGGCCATATACTTTTCCATTTCTTATAGATAAAATTAGGTGAGGAGAATTATAGCTCCTAATAGTCCTCCAATTGTTTTAAATCCAAAGAAAAATTATACTATGTATTTTTCGTTTAAAGATTTAACATACATACCAAGTTAAAGTCTTACATCACTTCTCTGAAATTGAGATTTCATGTGTGGGAAGTCAAAGCTCATAAATTGGATCTTGGCATTCGTGTTCCACTCCATTACTTAAATTCCCATGTAGAAGGGTAAGCCATACCCACTTCTGGAGATATTTTTGAAAACTCTGCCTCCTATCAGCTGTTTTCTGTGCCCCAAGTAACACTGGAAAGAAGAAAGTTCACTTTCATGAGGAATGTTCCCTAAAGCCTAGATATTCATGTAGAATGTATTTTTCTTGGGTTTTGTTTGTTTTTTTTTTATTTAAGTTTTTTGAGACAGGGTCTCGCTTTGTAGTTCAGGCTGGCCCTAAGCTCAGCCTCCAACTCACATCACAGCAATCCTCCTGCCTCTGCCTCCCAAGTGCTGGGATGACAGGTGTGAGCCACCACGCCCAGCATTGTGGTATGTGGTACTGATTGTGGATGGGCATGAGTCACCTCACCTGGCATTGTTGTACCTGGTTAACAAGGCTTGAACCTGAGGCCTTACGCTTGCAAGGCAGGTACCAGGACCACTGAGCTAAACTTTTTTTTTGAGAATGTCTCAGTTTCAGGCCAGTGTTAACTTGCTTTGTAGCTCAGGCTGGCCTCAAACTTGTGATCGTCCCTGCTTCTCATTGAGCCTGTTGAGTGCTGATATGACAGTTGTGCATCACCACACCTGGGATGCCTTTTATCCTGCACTTTCTTAATAAAGAAGGAATTTTAGACGATCCTACCTCAAGATGTATATCAAATATTTTGTTGTAAAATATAAATATTGTATATAGTACAGAAGGAGACAAGCTGCATACTTCCTCCCGATTTGCCTAAGTTTAGTCCATGTCATCTTATACTTTATTTATACTTCACATTTCTGTTTTATAGTTTTAATTTTTCAAGATTTAAATTCCAGTCATATTATTTGAAATATAAGCTAAAAACATCGGGTTTTACTACAGCTTACTTTTCATAACTCATGATGTGTTAATAGCGGTAGAAACTCCTGTTCTTGAACAGAGCAATGATTTTCAAAGCTTCTGTCATATTCTCATACCGTTAGCTAAACTGGCTTCCTGTTCATTTTGTGCCATTGCAAAATTCTTAACCTAAACACCTCCATTGACCTTTAGATAAATTTTACTCCTTTTTACATGTCCATTTCTCTAATTTCTACATGGTTTCCATACTTATAAATCACATTTCCATTGGAGATATGTACTGTGGAGTTTTTTACATCCATTTAAAACTAGAGTGCACTTACAATGTTCAGCATAAAAGGCTTCAGAAGTTCAGGAATTGGGCTAAAAGTTTTATATGCATTTTGCTTAAAGATGTAGGTGCTGAATGGCTTAGGTTCTTTGCAGTTTGTTTAATGTTTCTTTCTTCACTCTTCCTGCTAGGGGGAGTTGGACCAGGAACGACTGACCAGGCAGCAGGAATTCACAGCCTTATTCCAGATGCAGCAGCTCCAGTACCAACAGTTCTTAATACAGTAAGAACAGTAGTGCAGTGGGCTGCGTGAAGCACCAGAGGGGCTTTCGATAGACTCTGTTCCTGAGCCTCACCTTGCAGCAGAGAGTGGAAGGCTTCCAAGGGACTGTGCTATACTGGGAGGGGGTGAGGTGTTAACTGGGGATTGAACCAGGGCCTTTGTTCTCTGTTACATTCCCAGCTCTTACTTTTTATCTTGAGATGGTTCCATTAAGTAAATTGCTGGGTTTAAACTTGGATTCTCCTGCCTCAGCCTCCCAGAATGCTGGGATTGCAGGTATGTGTCACCAGATGTGTGTAACAGCTATACATTCTAATTTAGTCTTATTTCTTAAATGCCAGAAGTTTTCAGATGATCACACATAAAAAGGAAGAGCCAACAAAGATTTGGCAATTAAAATACTTTCTAAGGAACTCAGCTTTCATAGCTCAGAGAATACACATGCGCTAGAAGATAGGGAAGAAATTAGCATTTATACTGTTAGGAGTGGTGTAGAATGATGGCAGAATCATTCAGGTTGTGTGTCTTTTATAGGAGTAAGATTCACCCTGGTGCTAAGGTTGGCAAAGTCTAGGGGTGTCTTCCTCCCTGGTTTTATAATGAAAGTGTTATTAGATAACAGGCGCACACGTGTTTATAGATTCTCTGTAGCTCTTTTGCCTCACAGCCATAGAATTAGGCAGCTGCAGCGGGGACTGTATGGCCTACAAGCTGAAAATATTTACTGTGGCTCTTTTCAGATATAGTGGGAAAAAAAGTCACCTAAAAAATTTCAGTTTGAAGCTGGTTGTGTTGTACCTGTAATCCCAGCACTGAAGAAGCCCAGAGTAGGAGAGTTGGAAGTTTGAGTCCAACCTTGGGCAAGTTAGTGTGAACACTGTCTCAAATAAATAAATAAGAGCTGGGAATGTACTGAGTGATTTGGTTGATTTCCTGGCCCCCCTACCCCCCAACATCCAAGTTGAAACATAAATTAGAAAATTTTTACAGCAGTGATTCTATTTTTTCCAGTGGCTCCTTCAATTATAGATAATTGTCTCAGTCTGTTTTATTTTTTGCTTACAATTTAGTAAAGGACTATCAATTAACGTTGGGGGAATTAGCCAGGGGTTTTTTGGTTTTTGGTTTTGTTTTGTTTTTTGATACTTTCTGACGTTCTTTTATTCAGAAGTATGTCCATTAGTTCAGTTCTTTCTAGAGTAAATTGCAGAATTTTCTTTGTGGCAGTTACCATCATGAAAAATTGTAAAATGTACTTGTTGGCATTTCCAGTTGTTGTTCCTGGGAGGTGATGAACTCAACTTTGTCTTTCAGTGTCTCACTGTAGTGAACTAAATATGGATAGATCAGGTTCTTTTTTTTTCCTCCCCCTAAATTTTGAAGACAACAGTATGCGCAGGTTTTGGCTCAACAGCAGAAAGCAGCCCTGTCATCCCAGCAGCAGCAACAGTTGGCGCTGCTTCTCCAACAGTTCCAGGCTCTGAAAATGAGGTTGGTGTTCTTCCGTTGTGTGTCACCTTGTGTGTGTGTGCCGTGGACATACCACAAAGGAGAGGAGAGGAATTTTAGTATAATGTGTGAATTCTGGTATTGGAATACTCATAGGCAACATATATTTGCATGTTATTTGTAAGAATAATATTATGTTAAAAAATAATTTAGCTGGAGTTAAGCGTTTATTTGGTGATTTTACTCATAGAATATACAGGTGGAATAATAAAGAATAATGGCCATTTTTGAGAAACAGTATAGTTTTAGAGAAGCTGTGTCAAAACAGTCTCGAATTTTAAAAATTTCATTTTTTACCTAATACATCTCCAAAAATAATGCTAATACTACCTAGGATTTATGATTTTCTGGAACCAGAAACCATTAGCGTAGACCTAAGGAGAAGAAAATTATGCAAAAAGTCCTAAGTTTCTGCTGCTTCAGATTAACATTCAGAATATTTGCCCTAGCTTCTGAAGATGTCAGTCTTCAGAAGCTGCTGCCCTGTAATCAGAAGAATTCATGTTTTCTCATTGGAGCCTTACCTCAGGGCAGAAAGCTTAGTGGTGGGGTCTCTGTTGTAAAGACAGGCAGATGGAGACTCTGACAGGCTGATGGACTTGGCCAATGCAACACATGGAGAATTTCAGAGACAGCTAAATACATACTTTGTTGTTGTTGTTATAACATAGTGCTCCCATTACCTCTATTAATATTACCTGGGGTTTTAAAAACACTAGATGTAGCTATCATGTAGAATTTAGTATTTGCTGATTGCCATAGAGGTTTCAAGAGGTACAGTCACTACCTGCATTTTTGTTCCTTTCTTAATTCCTTTGGTGGTGTTAGGTTTTAAAACAGTGAAATAGTTTTCTGGCCAGATAACCTGGAAAACCTGTAAATAGTCTAGAAATTATTCTTACTTTTTGTAAATTACAAGAACACGTCATTTTTAAATTTCTCTTTTGCAGAATATCAGATCAGAGCATCATACCCTCAGTAACTAGGTCTGTTTCAGTACCAGATACTGGCTCTATTTGGGAGCTTCAGCCAGCAGCCTCACAGCCTACAGGTAAAACTTAGGTTAGCCTTCAGAATAACTCCAAAGGTTAGGGTGGAATAATGATTTTGTGATTTAATTTAATTTTTGAAAAAACTAGTGGGGATTTTGATCTGTTTTGTATTAAATATTGACAGAAAGTTTTATTATTATTAGATCTCAGCTCAAGATTAAAAGTATTGTTAAAAATACACTTCTAAGGGTTTAAAGGAAAAAAATTTTTTTTTTTTGAGACAGATAGTTCAGGCCTGCGCTGGGCTCACTATGTAGCCAGGTGAACCTAGAACTCACAGCAATCCTGCTATCCCTGCCTCCTCAGTGCCAGGATTACAGGCATGAGCCACCATGCTTGGCTTGTTGTATGTGGTTACCAGGGATTGAACTCTGGACCTTGTGCTGGCAAGACTGGTGCCAGAACCATTGAACTAAATCCCAGATCCTAGCCTATTTCTTTCTTTTTTTTTTTTTTCAGACAGGGTCTCGCTTTGTAGTTCAAGCTGGCCCTGAGCTCAGCCTCAAACTCACATCACAGCAATCCTCCTGCCTCTGCCTCCCGAGTGCTGGGATTACAGGCGTGAGCCACCACGCCCGGCACTGGGGTATGTGGTACTGATTGCTGGTGGGTTGAGTCTCCACACCCAGTATGGTATGTGGTTACCAGGGATCAAACCTGGGCCTTTGGGTTTGCAAGGCAGGCACCGGAACCACTGAGCTAAATTCCCAGCCCAAGCCTATTTCTTTTTAATTTCTGAATTCTGTTCTATTCTATGACTTTCTTTTGAAATAAGAAAAAAAAAAAAAGAGCCACATGTTTGTTGAGACAGGATCTCACTACAAAGCCTTAGCTGTTTGTGATCCTCCTGCCTCTGCCTCCCAGTGCTGGGATTACAGGTGTGAGCCACCACACCCAGCATTGTTGTATGTTGTTACTGGGATCGAACCTAGGCCCTTGTACTTTCAAGGCAGGTGCCAGAGTCACTGAGTGAACTCCAAGGCCCTGGAAGAAATTATTTACGTGTATAAGTTTCTTGAGTTTTGGGTCAGCTTGTGTTTTTTGTGTTGCTCAAACCCTTGTGGAAAAATCTTTTTTATTTTTGGTCTCTTCAACCAGAGTCTTGATATTGGTGGAACAAGCAGTTCTATTTCTTGTGATTTGATGCATAGACCAGGTGGGAAATTTGAATGATGAGTAATTCTAATGTGAGATATTTGTTGATGTTAGAAATTCTTGAAAGCCATGGATATGAGTGTTTCTTAGAGCTGTTGAGCCAAAAAGCCACAGTTCTCGTAGCATTAACCCTGCACATTATGACAGTGGGAGGACTGATCGTTCTTGTGTACGCACTTTCCATATTATATGCACCTTATTTATTTTTTTCATGGTGGCCATGTATAGTTAGGATATTAACATATTCTTCAATGTTTGGGAAACTTAAGTGTTATGTTAAACAATTTCTCTATTTGGGTTGTACACAAAGTCTTTAAATGAGCCATTGGTTTTATAGAGACAGTATTTAATAGTCCATAAATACGTTATAATTGGGAGTATAGAAAGTAGAGAATGCTGGAAAATGGTGTCAGCAAATCTTGCTAATAATGGGAACCATGGACTCGGGAAGCTTTATCTGTTCCCATACCTCACTCTATGTTGCTGCCTTTTAGGGCAGCCAAACCAAGTGTCATTTATGAATTCTGCCCAGCCTTTCAAGTGACTTCTCTAGTCCAGTTGTGATGCCCATGGTCTTTGGCTTTATTAGGATGAATTTCATTTAAAAACCCCTTACCCTTTTGATTTTTGGAGACAGAATTTCTCTGTTCAGAGTGGCCTTGAGCTGTGTGTTCTGGCCACCCTCAAACTCACAGCGGTATTCCCACCTCAGCCTCCCAAGCGTGATTGCAGACATGCACCACCATGCCCACGACGTTGTAGCATTTTTAAGTGAACACTTCAGTGACTTTTAGTAAGAGTCACAGTGTGTAGCCATCTAGTTTCCTCTGCTTGGTGTGCATTAAAAGGCTGTATGCCTATCAGAAAGCCATGGGCTTTGGAATCTCATATAATGCTATTGAAAACCTGACATGGCCACATACATGCTTAGCCTGTGCTCTTGAGAATTTTCAAACTAGTTTGTTCATCTTTAAAAATAAATACATGATCAGATACCTTTGCAGGGCTGGATGAAAGCAGTTTCCCAGTAAATGCCTAATGCTCTCTTTCTTTGTAGAGAGGTATATCGATAGAAAAGAGAGCCCATTTGCAGTTCTGTTTACTTAAAGCAAAATAGATGTATATGGTATTTGTTCAGAGCCAGGGAAGCAGCTTTTCTCATTATGTTTATGGTTATATGACTGCATGTGCATGCTGATCTTCATTTTTCCCCTTGTCTTACAGCTTGGGAAGGTGGTAGTGTATGGGATCTTCCCTTGGACACCACAACACCAGCCCCTGCCCTGGAACAACTTCAGCAGCTAGAAAAGGCCAAAGCTGCAAAGGTCTGAAACTTAATCATTCACAGGAGTTCATATCTTCCAGCTGCAGGATGTAGCGTTTCTGTTTAGTCATCTCACTCTGGCTAGCAGTATGATGGTAGCTTGTTTCATGAACTTAATTTATCCCATGGTTCTGGAAAAGATGGCTGTATTTGTGTTGTGCAGGAAAGATGGCCTCACTTAAATTTGTCACCCATTCAGAGTTTAAAAACAAAAACAAAATTTTGCCAAACACTTCTTTTTTGCAAACCAAGTTTGTAAACAAAGGTATTCGTGACCTGAGGGACCACTGTGCTTTTTATTTCCATTTAGGAATATATTTAGTATAAGATTCCTATTTTATCTTTATTGTATCTCCTCACAAAAAAGACCTCAAAACAGTTAAAATTAATGAATGCTGATTTTAATTGAAACATTAACGATCATTTTAGCTGCACTGCTTGTGAAATATACATTTGTGGCAAATATTAAGACTGAGAAAATAAATACTACTTCTGATCTACTTCTGATCTGTGACTTGAGTTCTCACAGTGGATCTTATCCCCAAACCTGAAAGTGAAAAAGCTCAAGATTACCATTAGGTTTTCATGTTTTTTGGAGGAAACTAGAATATTGAAGTTTGGTTTTAGTACTTGCTTAAAGAGGATTTCTGTCCCAACAATTGGCATGATGATTTCTGGGTTCTCAGGCTTCCAAAGGAATTTTGGTTCTGTTTTACAGTTACTAGGGTCTCATCCCTAAAGTCCCCAGAATGTGAAAAAAAAGTTTATGGTTAGTGTCTATAAATGTGTGACGGCCCATAGTTCATCATAGTTCCTGAACATCTTGTAGTTTCTTGATGCTTTCTTTGTAAGGGAACTGTAGACGGTGAATATTAGGATCATGCAGGAGTTTGCAGCCTTTTGTGTGTAGGTGAGAAGACAGACAAGGAGGACTTGACAAGGTAGTAAAGAGAATATGGAGCAACTACTTAGTTGGAGAGGTAGGGATCACGAAAAGAGTGACACTTCTGATAGACAGTAATACCCAAGTTAATTTTCACTTCTTCAGTGAGTTAGTAGGACAGCTCATTTGAAAGGTTTGAGGTTAACTGAGTCCAAGAAGGTGAAAAATAGGTTGCAACTGAAGAAAGTATATGGCCAGTATTAGTTCAGAAATGTACAAAGAAGATGCAGGACTCTGCAAACAACTACATAAATAGGTCTGTCTTGGAGCCACTATGAATCTGACAAAAGATGAGAGAAGACTAAAGAAGATGAGACCGGCCAATCCTGAAGATATCATGACTATATCACGTTAAGAGTTAGAACTCTTAACATGTGAAAAGTTAGAACTTCTTTAAGGTGAAGAGTGCTGTCATGTATAAGCTCAGGAGTGATTGCTGGCAGCAGACACAAGCAGAGCTGGATAAGGGAAAAGGGGTTAAGAGTGCCTTAGAAATGTGGGTGAGACCACCTTCACATCAGTTGAAGGCCTGAACTGTAACTATGGCATTGGAATAGTAATTATGGCAGTGGGAAAATAATTATGTTTTTGAACTTGTTGAGGTAATTTTTTTTAGGTGCTGGATTTGACTAGTATTGGGAACTTTAAATGATAGTTTACTAAGCAGTTAGTTTTTAAATTTTAAAGAATTGTATAATTTTACACACTCGCAGCTTTACAACATAGCTATTGAGACCTTATAGCCATACTGTTAGATCTTCAGTCAGAAAATTATTTGTAAAGGTGAGTAAAGAACTACAAGGCATACTACCCCCTAAAGAATCCTGATGTTAATCTTATATTGGCCACTTTCTGTCTAGATGTAGTGTAATGTCATATGGGGTCATGAGTTTCCAAAATGAACAGCAAAGCGCATTCAGTTTGGAAGAGCATGAAGCTCTCATGGGTGCTGTGATGTGATAGCGCTGACTTGGGCTGCAGACAAGGCTTCATCACCCAGATGCAGCACAAATGACAGTGAATGGCAGAGACTGTGTATCTCAGCCCCTCCAGCAATGCCGTCAGCTCAGTGCTTTTGGGTGATTGCATGGTTGGTTTTAAATTTCTGAGAATACTCTTACATCATTCCAGCTAGAGCAGGAGAGAAGAGAGGCAGAAATGAGAGCAAAACGGGAAGAGGAGGAGCGGAAGAGGCAAGAAGAGCTCCGGAGACAGCAGGAAGAAATTCTTCGAAGGCAGCAGGAAGAAGAAAGGAAAAGGAGGGAGGAAGAAGAGCTTGCCCGAAGGAAACAGGTATCCCTCTGGGAACTCTGCCCTGCCTGGCTCAGGACCAGGTGATCCTCTCACTTATGCATCAAGATCAACAGAATTGGGGTTAGAACCTTACGAAGAATCAGTGAGTTAGTAGGACTTAGCTCATTTGAAAGGTTTGGGGTTGGGCTGGGGATTTAGCTCAGTGGTTCCGGTGCCTGTCTTGCAAGTGCAAGGACCCGGGTTCAATCCCCGGTAACCATATACAATACTGGGCATGGAGACTCACCCCATCAGCAACCAGTACCACATACCACAGTGCCGGGCGTGGTGGCTCACGCCTGTAATCCCAACACTTGGGAGGCAGAGGCAGGAGGATGGCTGTGATGTGAGTGGGAGACTGAGCTCAGGGCCAGCCTGAACTACAAAGCGAGACCCTGTCTCAGAAAAAAAAGAAAGGTTTGGGGTTAACAGAGTCCAAGAAGATAAAAAATAGGTTGCAGTTGAAGGAAGTATATTGCCAGTATTAGTTTAGAAATGTTCTGTTTTACAGTTTCAGAAAGAACCTCTTGTTTCCCACCAGTACCCATTGGAGGGGTATTCTTTCTTGGAATTGATTTCCTTTGCAAAGTTTGATGTATTTTATAAGCCAGCAAGATAAATTTCTACCCCTGTTAAAAACATAACATAATTTTGGTGCATAGCATTACATTTTTTTGAAAGTTAAATAAAGTTTCAAGAAAAAAAATATCAGATAACTGGCCCAGGGATTTAGCTTAGTCATTCCAGTGTCTGCATGACAAGCACAAGGTCCCAAGTTCAATCCCTGGTAACCACACACCACAATGCCAGACATGGTGGCTCACACCAGTAATCCCAGCACTTAAGAGGCAGAGGCAGAAGGATTGCAGTGAGTTCAAAGCTTGCTTTGGCTACATAGTGAGCTCAGGGCCAGTCTGAAATACAAAAGTGAGACTCTGTCTCAAAAAAAAAAAAAAATCAGATAACTTACATGTAACATAAAATTTGGCGTCTTAACCATTTTAAGTTTGCGTGCTTCAGACTACTAAAATTCCATACCCATTAAACAGAGCTCCATTCCTCCTTCCCCAGCCTTTGGCTTCTTCTTCTGTCTATGAATTTCACTACTCTGAGTACCTGATATAGATGGACTGATACCATATTTATATTTGTCTTTTGGTGACTGGCTTATTTTACTGAATATTCCATGTTGTAACATGTTAAGATTTCTTTCCTTTTTAAAGAAAAGTAATACTCTGTTACTTGTAGGTGCTGCATTTTTGTTTAACTGTTTGTCTGTTGATAGATATTTGGATAATTTCCACATTTGGGTTGTAGTGAATAATATTGCTATGAATGTGGGTATATAGATACCTTTGAGTCCTTGCTTTCAGTTTTTGGGGGGATATACCCAGAAGAGGAATTATTAAATCATATGCTTATTACATTTTTTAACTTTTTGAAGAATCACTATAGTTGTTTTTCATAGCTGCTGCACCATTTTACATTCTCTCTTTAACAGTACACAAGAGTTCCAGTAGCTCTATATCCTTGTCAACACTCTCTTTTTAAAATTGTTGCTGTTTGTTTTGTTTGTTTGTTTTCTGAGACAAGGCCTCACTTTGTAGTTGAAGCTGGCCCTGCCCTCTCTGTGTAGCCCAGGAGAGCCTCCAACTCAGCAATCCTCCTGCCTCTGTCTCCCGAGTGCTGGAATTCCAGGCATGAGTCACCACACCCGACATTCTTATATGTGGCTAGAGGAGATTGAACTCAGGACCTTGCGTTTGCAAAGCAGGTGCCAGAACCACTACGTTAAATCTCCAGCCTTGTTGCTATTGTTTTTTTTTTAAGGTTTTTTTTGAGACAGGGTCTCGCTTTGTGGTTCAGGCTGGCCCTGAGCTCAGCCTCAAACTCACATCACAGCAATCCTCCTGCCTCTGCCTCCCAAGTGCTGGGATTACAGGCGTGAGCCACCACGCCCGGCACTGCTATGTGGTATTGGTTGCCGCTGGGGTGAGTCTCCACACCCAGTGTTGCTATTGTTTTTTAATAATGGCTTCTTTACTGGTTATGAAGTAGTATCTCACTGTGGTTTAGATTTGCATTTCCCTAATGATTACTGATGTTAAACATCTTTTCATGTGTTTACTCATTCTAATATATAGTACTTTCATAAATATATTTTTCTTTACCTAAGATCTCTGCCCACTGTTCTTTTCCTAAATGAACCTTTATTCCTGTTTTAGTGATCTTTATTTCAAAATATCCCTGTTCCTAAAAGCTCTGCAGTTGTATTTAGACATCTCTTGACACTAACAGGGGATTTTTGCCGGGATCCCTTCAGATACCAACATCCACAGTAGCACAGGATCCTTCTGTAAATGACATGGTATTTGCATTAAAACTGTGCATACTTATTTTATACTTTAATCATCTCTAAATGTCTTATAATACCTAATACAGTTTAAATGCCATGTATAAAGAACTAGTTATACCATATTTTATTTCTAAGAAAGCTGACAAGGAAAAAAGTCTGTACGTGTTTGGTACAGTCATAGTTTTTATTTTCTGAATATTTTCAAACTGGTTGTTTGAACCCACAGAAAGAGAGGGCAGATTATATGCTTTTTTTTGAGAGGAAAAAAAGTATCATTTAAACTTAATGTTTTACAGCTTACTCATTGATGAATTCTTCTGTCCATATTAAATGTATATCCACAATCTATAGCATATTTGCTGACTAAGAAATTATATCTTCTAAATTAGAAATAATACAGTACATTTACTGTTGTTTGACCTGTAGCTTTTCCCCACCCTACCCATTCCTTGGTACTGGGGACCTTTGCTTATAGAGCAGGTGCAATGCCACTAAGCAAAATTCGTGGCTACCTTTTCTTGTTGTTTGTTTGTTTGTTTGTTTGTATGTTTGCTTTGTTTTAGATTACACAGTTCATTCAGGCTGGCCTTGAAGTCCCTGTGTAGCCCAGGCTCACTTCAAACTCATGGGGATCCTCTTGCCTTAGTCTCCTCAGTACTCTTCCCAACTATTTTTATGAGTGTTTTAATGAAATTTCTCATAACTAAATAACCATTGAGGTGTAACATTTTTCAGTTTTTTTGTTACTTTTGTTTTGGAGTAAATTCACTATCCATACATTTGGTTTCTTTTACTGTTGTGATTTTTATAGATTCCAAAGAAAAGAATTCATTCTCTGATAGCCTAAAATGCTAACTTTTACTCTATTGACCCGAATAAGTGCGCTGTGGAAAACAGAAGGACCCATGCTGAGATAGGGACCACTTAACACTTCTTAGAGTTACACTGTCATTGGCATAAAAGGGCTCTAAACTGTATTGCAGTATAGTCAGCACTTTCTCAATGATTTTGACAATAAGATTTATTTTCTCTGTTTCACTTAATAATATTGGTGAGACTTCTGTTCTTTTGAACATGTTCTGGGACTCAGCTGAGAGAATTTATTCTTACCTAACCAAGAGATTTTCATAGCCTCGTTGGTTTGACCTCTTTATGCTTTTAGGCTCCCAGCTGATTAAAAATAGGATTGAAAGTATTGATGGAGACACCAAAGCCTAGGTTCTAATGTAAGCTTCCTCTCTGGTTAACATGCTCCTGCCAGCTTGAACATGTATGATTGTCCCTTCGGGCAGTTTGTACTGCTGATTGTATAGACAGATCAGGTCACTTTCCTCTGTCTTCTTATTAATAAAGTTTATATAAGGGACCATCATGCATGACCAACCACAGGTAGGTCAAGCTGCCCAGCAGGGAGATATACAAATTACAGCCCAGTTATGAACTTGTTAACTTTAAAATGCTAAAGCCAATAAAAAAATCTAGATAAGCTCTGATGTGATACACAATACTCATATTTTTAATATAATTTCTAAGAAAATTCCTAAAGTGTCCACTCCCCCAACTCATATACTTTTTACGTCTACTACTAACATACTTAGCAGTACATAAGCTGTATCTTTTTAACATAATATATTGGCTGATAGAGCTAAAATGTCATAACCCTACTCTCTGTCTTTTTCCCTTCAGGAGGAGGCTCTGCGTCGCCAGAGGGAGCAAGAAATTGCACTAAGACGACAGCGAGAAGAAGAAGAAAGACAGCAGCAGGAAGAAGCTCTTAGAAGACTTGAAGAAAGGAGAAGAGAAGAGGAAGAAAGGCGGAAACAGGAAGAATTGTTACGGAAACAGGTAGCCAGATATTTGCTCTTCGAATTGCTTTGGAATTGTACTTAGGGTGTTAAGATAGTATTTCTAAAAACTTTCCAGGTTCATGATAACTACCAGAGTAACCCTAAAAAACTTTGTCTTTCACTGTCCGAGTTACTTTTTCTTTTTCTTTTTTTTTTTTTTCTGGTAACGGCGCTTGGAACTTGGAACCTTGCACTTGCAAGGCAGGCCCCAGAACCACTGAGCTAATTCCCAGACCAACTGTTTTAGTTACTTTTCTTTTTGCTGAGACAAAATGCCCAATACCCAAAGTTAAACAAGGAAAGATTTATTTTTGGCTCATAGTTTTTAGAGGTTTCAGTCCATTGGTGACTATTTCCAGGACAGATAAGCATTGTAGAGGAATATCACAGGAGAGAAACAACAATTCATGGCACGCAAAATAGGAAGCAGCAGAAGCAGCAAGGAACAGCATTTGTGGAAGCAGCTGACTCTCTTTCTGTCCCATTGTATTTCATCCAGGCCACCTGGCCTTTGGGTGTTATCACTCATAACCAGAATGGAGCATCACACTCTTTCCTTGGGGTGAAGGGTCAAGACAGGGTCTCACTGTGTAGTGAGGCTGGCCCTGAACTCACTATCCCAGGCTGGCCTTGAACTTGCGGCAATCCTCCTGCCTCAGTCTCCAGATGGTGGGATTACAGGGGTGCCCCATTGTGTCTAGCAACATACCCTTAACCTTAGTACCACACTCTAAATCCAGTAAGCTCTGAAAAGGTCCCCCTATGAGTGCATGAAACTTTGAAGGGACATACAGATGCTGATATCTAGTTTTCAAGTGGAAATTGATTTTCTGGGCATGGTGGCTCCTGTGTGTAATAGCAGCAGTTTGGGAGGCTGGGAGATTCTAAGTTTGCACCCAAGCTGTGCACATAGAGACTTGATGAGACCCTGCTTCAAAAGATAAGAAAGGGCTGGAGGTCAGTCCCAGTACAGGAGGAAAAATAAAAACCTATTTTCTTAGGGGTTAGATTGGGGGTGATTAGAACCTTTCTTGGTTTTGCCTACCTGTGTGGTAAAAATAAAATGAGTGGGTGGTTTTTTGTCTAGTAAGTTTTCAGACTTGATACAAAATGTACATCAAATTCCAATAAGCCACTCAGTTTTAATAATTTCTAATGTAATGATTTTTGTGTTCAGTGTAAGGTGGAGGTCTGATGTCATTTTTCTGCGTATGAATATCCAGTTTTGCCCATCACCATTTTTTGAAGGGACTATCCTTCCCCCAGTTGTGTGCTCTTGGCATCTTTATTGAAAATTGAGTGAATATAAATCATGGATTTATTTCTAGATTTTCTGTTTTCTTCCCTTGGTAGCTTTGAAACACTTGAAGTTTTAATTTTGGTAATATCTAATGTATCTATTTATCCCTAAAACTTAATTTTAGCTCTTTTAGATGTAAATTCTTCATATTTTGAATGCATATTTCTTGTTAAATAAATGTTTCATGAATGTTTTTGCCCAGGCTGTGATTTACTTATTGATTTTCTTAGTGGCCCCTCTCCCCAGAGTTGGGAGTGCTGAGGACTAGAGCTAAGGCCTTTTCACTGAGTGGTATTCCCAGGCATACTTGTGTCTTTTGTTGTTAGGTCTGATCACTGAGTCCCCTAGAACGGCCTCAGCGTACGATCTTCCTGCCTCTGCCTCATAGCGTTCCGGAGTACTGGGATTGTGTGTACCACACTATGCCTGGATAGTGGCACATTTGATGAACAGTGGACATTTTTTATTCCATCCATCTTTTTAATGGTGCTAAAGATTGAGTCCAGAGCTTTGTGCATACTAAGCCATATCCCGAGCCCACTAACAGTATAGAAGCATCCTTCTTCCCCTGTAGCTTCTCCAGCGTTTGTTACGGTTTGATAGCTTGATGATGGCCATTCCATCTGAGCTAAGAGGGAGTCTCATTGTTGTTTTAATTTGTGTTTCTCTAATGGCAGCAATGTTGAGCATTTCTTTCTGTATTTATTGATCATTTTTACTTCTGTGAACTATTGATTCATTTTGCTTGCTTGATTTTTGATTGGTTCTTTTAGGGAGTCTAATTTTTTTAGTTCTTTATATATTTTAATTATGAGTCCTCTCTCTGAGAAATTGCTGGCACAATTCTTTCGCATTCTGTACAGATTTTTTTATTCTATTAGTTGGTACTTTGTGTTGTGCAAAAGCTTTTTAATTTGCTATGAACTCATTTGTTGTTTCTTGGGACTACTTACTTTGCAATTGGGATTCTGTTCAGAAAGCCCTTGCCTGTACTTGTGACTTCAAAAGTTTTGCCTATTTTGTCCACTGTGGGGCTGTTTCTATTTTTTTTAGGTTTTTTTGAGACAGGGTCTTGCTTTGTAGTTCAGGCTGGCCCTGAGCTCAGCCTCAAACTCACATCATAGCAATCCTCCTGCCTCTGCCTCCCGAGTGCTGGGATTACAGGCGTGAACCACCATGCTTGGCACTGTGGTATGTGGTGCCAATTGCTGCTGGACGTGAGTCTCCACACCCAGTATTGTATGTGGTTACCGGGGATCGAACCTGGGTCCTTACGCTTTCAAAACAAGCTCCAGAACCACTGAGCTAAATCCCTGGCCCTGTGTTTCTTTTTAAACTTTTAGTTCTTTTGGTCTGTTTTGACTTTAGTTTATGATGTGATAAAAGAAATGGGCCTGGATTTAGTCTTCTGCATGTGGATAGTTTGTTTCCTCAATAACATTTATTAAAGGCACTGTCTTTGCTCCAGTGTGTGTTTTTCGCCCCTTTGCCAAAGATAAAAGTAATTCAGTGTATGTGGGGTTGTTTCTGCATCCTCTCTTCTGTTCTGTTGATGATTGTATTTATTTTTGTGTCAGTACTATGCTGTTTTTATGTAATACCATATAACTTTAGGTTCAGGATGATGGTGCCTTCTGCTGTGCTCTCTTTACCCAGGACTGATTTTGCTGTACTGGGTCTCTTCTGGTTCCATATGAATTTTAGGAGTGCTTTCTACAGTTCTTTGAAGAATGAAAACTCGGTACTTTAAATGTATGAGATTTTGTCTGCGAGGAGGAAGCCTAAAGATGGTGGTAGTTGGCAAAATAGAAATAGAAGCTGCCCTAGATAGACTAGGACAATGAGGGTAAATCGTTCAGAGCCAGCAAACAACCAGCCACAGCACACTTATTATAAGTATTATAAGCACACTTATTATAACCCAGTATTTACTGGGTTAGAAGCAGAGGAGAGACAGGTGAAAGGCATTTGGGCATATTAAAAAGGCAAGAGTGAATTTAACTTCCTGAGAGGCTCAGAAATCTCTTCTCTTGGCTGTCATCTGACCTAAACTTTGAAAAAGGTGGTATGTGGGTATTCACAGGTATACACAGACTCTGCAGAAATGGAGAAACTTTATTAACTCTATAGAGAGCACAGTGGAATAGAAGAAAGCAGAAAGAAGATGAGCCTTGGGAGACAGGTGGTGGAGGGAAGGAGCGTTCAGGGAATGATGTTGCAAAAGACTTGTGGGCCACAAAGCAAGAGAGCCAGTAATAGCATGAAGTGTTGTTTAAAAGTTGCTTTGGGAAAAAACAAAAGAAAAGAAGTTGCCTTGGTGTAGAACTGGCTGAGGTTTTTGTGGTTAGTAGTCTCTTGCCAGGTCTTGGTGGCTCCTTGTGCACAGCACCCTGAAAAACTTGCTTGGTCTATGTTGAGCAATGTTTCCAGGAGGCTTTCTGCAGTGGAGGCAAGCTATTCCAGATCAGTTTTCACAATGACAGATCTCTAATTCCTTGAGGTTTATGTTGAAAGTACTGTAGTTCATTAAAAGTTGCATCCTTGTGGATGCACACCAGGCATTTGTGGCTACTACAAATATATTTTGAAAGAAAATTCACTTCTGCCTCATATCATTCCTAAGCAGAATTTCCTGCTTTCTCTCTCAGATACATAATCATTATATACAATACTTCAAAAGATTGGATGTTTTTCTTAAAATTAATAAAGTGTTTTTCTTTTTTTCTTTAACTTTTCCTTCTGGAAAGGAAGAGGAGGCTGCCAAATGGGCCCGAGAAGAAGAAGAAGCAGCCCAGCGTCGATTAGAGGAGAATCGATTGAGAATGGAAGAGGAGGCAGCCAGACTCCGGCACGAGGAAGAGGAGCAGAGGAAGAGGAAAGAGCTGGAGCTGCAGAGGCAGAAGGAGCTGATGCGCCAGAGGCAGCAGCAGCAGGAAGCCCTGCGGAGGCTGCAGCAGCAGCAGCAGCAGCAGCAGCTGGCACAGATGAAGGTAAAAGCAGATACCTGCTAGAAAAACTACTTGCTAGCACATCGTAGGCAGATGATGGCACCCATAGTACTGTATTTTTCTTTATTAAGTATTATGGTTGAATATTCTAATTATCAACAAAATAAAATAGGGTGCATAAACTTTGTGTTAGGTGTTTAAACAAGAAAGAAATACACAGTGGCGTGGGGCATGGACAGGGAGGCAGGCAGAAACAAGTCAGTCTGTTTGAAGGAATTCTGTATTCACCATCGTACTTTCCAACTAGTCGACACCCTTGACACAAAGTGAGAAGGCCTTTGCCTTCAGAGTGCGTGGACTTAGGAGTTATTGCCAGCTATGGTGAAAGTTTACATTTTTGAAAAATTCTACGGTGAAAGACACATTGCCAAGAATGGTGGAGTAAGTGTTTGAAGCGAGGCCAAAGTGTTTTAAAGGGAATCAGTGGTAGTTTTTTAAACATATCACACCTCATCCAAGAGCAGTAGGTGTATCTGAATATGAAAATGGAGCCAGAACATAGGGCTTGTCTGCCATGGGTATTTATTGAAATGTGAATTAAGAGGGCTGGTGATTTAGCTTATGGTACCATGTCTGCCTCTCAAGGGCAGGGTCCTAAGTTCGATCCCTAGTATTGAGGGGGGAAAAAATAAAACACAATTTAGACAAAGAGGGTTGAATGCAAAGTATGTTTTAGAAAGACTCAAAGCATCATCTGAATTAAGGAGAAGTGAAGACTAGAGCCCAGCAAAGAGTGTGTGATGGCCTTAAGGAGGATCAGGAAAGGTCAGTGAGAGAGGTGAGGCCTGACACAGTTGGTAAGCCTGGGTTTTCACTGCTTGGAACTACTTGTGAAGCCAGAGTAGCTTGGAACAGGGGCAGATTTTTGGTATATTCTCCCCAACTTCATGTTAGGTCTGTAGTTCATAATGAGCTGTAGCCCCCCTTGTTTTGAAGGAGCTTAGGATAAAGATATATAAAGAAGAATTTGGTGGCAAAGCTGTGGCATGCGTGTTACTTGTTTCTTTTAAGACAAAAGATGTTAATGTGTGCGGTTCTTTTTCTAATCTAAAACCTCAGTGTCCAGGTTTAATTGCAGGGCTGGCACTTTGTTATAAATAAGTTGTAGTTTGGGTCCTCTTCTCTAAAAAGTTTGTCATCATTGCCCTAGTACCTGTGATATTCTGCAAAAAATCGCTAAGATTTGATTGTGTTGTATAGTGTAGGGCAGTATTGGTGACATTTAAAACCGTTTATGCCCTTTATCTTATTAGTTCCACACTCAGCTATTTCTGTTAAAAACTCATGCATTATTTTAGCACTCATTTATTTTGACCTTTGTTCATATATTACTTTCGTTAAATATAGTTTGTATTACTTTACTAAAATAATATTTGTATTTTGTTTTAAAAAGCCTGGTTAGTGTTTTCATTGTTGCTGTTTATAGGATGCCCCAAATTCAAGTGTATCATTTTCTGACCAAGGAGCACAAGGGTCTGGTGTGGTAGTGCATGCCTGTGATCCTAGTATTCAGAAGGGTGAGGCAGGAAGATTGGTGTGAGATCTAGGCCATCCTGGGCTACATAGTGAGCTGAGTTTAAGGTTTCCCAGAACAGAGTTGCGTAATAAGACCTTGTGCCAAAAAACAAATAACAACAAAATTAAGAGTAAAAAAAAAAGAAGAGCAAGGAATGGAATAGTTAGGCTTTGAGAACATAAATTTTCAGAAGTCACATATTTATATTGTTTTAGGCAATAAATTACTTTTAAAGCATAGAAAGGTGTTTGGTTTTGGCTTGGTTTTTTTTTTTTTTTTTTTTTTTTTTGGTAGAGCTGAGGATTAAACCTAAGTCCTTGACACTGACCTACAACCCCAGCCCTTTTATTTTATTTTTATTTATTTATTTATTTTTTTAAGATTTTTGAGACAGGATCTCCTTTTCCATAGTTCAGACTGGTCCTGAACTTAGCCTCAAACTCAGCAGTCCTCCTGCCTCTGCCTCCCAAGTGCTGGGATTACAAGCGTGAGCCACCAAGCATTGTGGTTTGTGGTACTGATTGCTGGTGGGCGTGAGTCACCGTGCCCAGCATTGTTGTATGTGGTCACCAGGGATGAACTTGGGCCCTTGGGCTTAGAAGGCAGGCACAGGAACCACTGAGGTAAATCCCTGGCTCACCCCTTTTATTTTTGAGAATCCTGATAAGTCGCTAATTGGGCAGGGGGCTTGAACTTGTTATTCTCCTACCTTAGCCTTCCCCAATGCTGGGATTATAGGCATCTGCCAGAAAAGTGAAATCTATAATGTTGATTAAAAATAGATTAATGCTAATAACTAGATCCTTGGCTTTGTTAATAGTGACTGACTTTCGTGGTGTAAAAAGATTGAGAATTATGCCTACATTTCCCATTAGCTACCTACCTCAGGTTCCCTTTAACAGAAGTCATTTCATGTCTTTTTGTTGCCATCTTGCATTAAAAACCATCAAGTTAATTTGATTATTCTTTTGTTAATTTTGTTTTCTTTACAACTGTATGTTGCTGTATATGTTAGTACCAGATGTAACAAATTTGCTGCTCAAAATGGTGGAAAAAATATAAGGGTATATTTGTTTTTAGGAGTTTAAAATAAATTGTATTTTGGGACAGAGAATAAAACTTGGTCAGAAGAAACAAGCCAACTGAGAAAATAGTATGGTAAATGAAAGAACAAAAATATACATACATTTAAAAAAATATATTTTTTTTGCAGTACCATAGATTGAACTCATGACCTTGCAGGTGCAAAGGCAGGCGGTGGTGCCACTGAGCTGAATCCCCAGACCACGAATAAGAATTTTTAGAGGAATGTTGTAAATGGAGTTAAGGGATATCTGGTATTCTGATTGTACATAATGCAAATTATATATTTGCTGGGCACCTTTCCTCATGAACTGAACTCTCCTGCTTTCCTATTTTTTGTTAGCTTCCTTCTTCTTCAACGTGGGGCCAGCAATCAAATACAACGGCATGTCAGTCCCAGGCCACACTGTCATTGGCTGAAATACAAAAATTGGAAGAAGAACGAGAACGGCAGCTTCGTGAAGAGGTAAAATGTTTGAAGTGAGAGTTGTCTGTCCAAACTGTTCTGGACGATATCATGTGCTTGACTGGTTGGTTATTCCAGAAGACTGTGGGTAGTGTTGGAATGGCTGTATGTCTGAGAGTTATGTTCATTGTTGAACTTGCAGCCTGTTATCTGGTCATCTTGGCAAATATGGAGGATCTATTAGGAATAACCTCATATTAGGTGACATAAATGGTTAGTTTCCTTGAACATCTTATAGTAGTTTGTGCGAATAGCTCATATATGAAAAATGTGGATTGCTCAGAATTGTGGGTACATTTTGCAAATATTCTTTTGCAAATTTGAGCTTTAACATGTAGATAACATTATTGTCTAGGGGTTTTGGGTTCCCAGATGAGGGTAGTAAAACTTACAGTAGGCAAAAATAAAATATCTCTGTGTTTAATTATTTCCCCAAGTTTATCATTAGGATAGAGAAGATACATAAGCATGGAAAAAAGGCAAGAGGCCGGGGAGTTAGCTCAGTGGTTCCGGCGCCTGTCTTGCAAGCGCAAGGGCCCGGGTTCGATTCCCCGGTAACCACATAACAATACTGGGTGTGGAGACCCACACCCAGCAGCAACCAGTACCACACACCACAGTGCGGGGCGTGGTGGCTCACGCCTGTAATCCCAGCACTCGGGAGGCAGAGGCAGGAGGATTGTGATGTGAGTTTGAGGCTGAGCTCAGGGCCAGCCTGAACCACAAAAGTGAGACCCTGTCTCAAAAAACCTAAAAAAAAAAAAAAAAAGAAGAAAAAAGGCAAGAAAAGGAAGAATGCTTTTGTCAGAGATGAGAAGGTAATTCATCAGGCCAGCCATTAGACTCTGTTCATTGACTGATTCAGCACCTGATAACTAAATTCTGTAGTCACAGATGGGCAGTAGAAATAAAGTAAAACATATCAGAAGGTGAAAAGTATCAGGAGAAAAGCAACAGAAAAAAGGAGAAAAAGAGAGTGTTGAGAGTCATGGATGGAGTTGGGCTTGGTATAATGGAAGAAGGACTGTGTGAATAGTTGACATGGTGTGGCAGTGTCTGGAAGACTGTGTTTTATGTGGATATGGTAGAGGCAGAACCATCAGGAGGCAAAATAGATAGATAATGCAAGTTGACTTTTCTGGATCAAAATTGTGTGGTTCTCTGACATAGGATGCCATACGCATACCAAGAGAAGTGGGAGCTGTCTGTGTTTTATGGCGTAATATGCCTGGTGACATCCAGTAGGTTAAAATGTTTCTTCACCTTATTTCCCACTTTTATTTATGAAGAAATTTTGGTTCTACAGCCACTTTTTTTCTAAAAGGTTAGTAACAAATGGGTACAGAGTATATTTCAAGGCCAGAAGTTAATCCAATACTTTTGGTCTCTGCTGAATGAAAAAATAGTATCGGTAGTCATGAACAGGGATCTCCCTTTACCTCTTTCTCTTCCTCTCTTTCCCTCTTCCACTCCATCTCTCTGCTTTTTTTGTGGTGGGAATCAAGCAAGGCTCCTCTGAACAGACATTCCACTGAGCTATATCCTTAGTCACATGCCTTTTCTTTTCAATCTTCTTTGTCTCCTGGAAGTTAGTAATTCCTTTGTCTGTATTTTTGTTTAATTTTGTTTTAACTTTTAATTCTTTTTATACAACTCAGAATACCCCTCAATACATTATTTATCACATAGAAAAAACTAAAATGGGCCGGGGAGTTAGCTCAGTGGTTCCGGCGGCGCCTGGCTTGCAAGCGCAAGGACCTGGGTTCGATCCCTGGTACCCACACACCATACTGGGCGTGGAGACTCAGGCCCAGCAGCAACCAATACCACATACCACAGTGCCGGGCGTGGTGGCTCACGCCTGTCATCCCAGCACTCGGGAGGCAGAGGCAGGAGGATTGCTGTGATGTGAGTTTGAGGCTGAGCTCAGGGCCAGCCTGAACCACAAAGCGAGACCCTGTCTCAAAAAACTTTAAAAAAAAAGAAAAAAAGAAAAAACTAAAATGAAGTTATTTCATTTTTTCTTCTGGAGGCATCCTTTTTGAGGAGCTTGACCTACTCCATTCTGGACATTTCTGGTGCGATGCATCTGTTTGGAGTTTTTCCTCCCTATAATTTCTGCCAATAACATGGTTTTTCCAGAATGATTATGATTTTCTCCTGTTTTGTGTCTGTCTTTGTAATTTTTTTGGCTGAGACAGTTGCTTAATTTTGTCTTTCAGTCCTTTTATTAATCTTATGTATATGCTTTCTCTCTGTCTGTCTGTCTGTCTGTCTCTGTCTCTGTCTTTCTCCCAGTTTTTTTGAGACAGGATCTTGCTTTGCAGTTCAGGTTGACCCTGAACTCACTATGTATCTCAGGCTAACCTCAAACTCGAGGCAATCCTCCTGCTTCTACCTCCCGAGTGCTGGGATTACAGGTGCAATGACCTTGCAGGTGCAAGTTACACCCAGCATTGTGATGTGTGGTACTGGGATCGAACTCAAGACCTTGTGCTTGCCAGGCAGATGTCCAAACCTCTGAACTAAATCCCCAGCCCTATATACTATCTTGTTTTAAATTTGAGCCCTTATTTTATTCAGGTATAAATAACTGCACAGGGAGAATTTCTATAATAAGGAATTCTATAAGAATTTTTTACTTTTGTTTAAATTGTACCATCTTAATATCTCTGGATATTACAGCTTTTAAAAAACTAGCTCCTATTTACCCTTGTCTTTGTTCTGAGTACCACCCCTCAAACCCTTCCCCCCCAGATCCAACTGAGGACCTTGCACTTGATAAGCAGGTGCATGTACTGCTGAGCTACATCCTCAGCCCTTTTGGCTTTCAGCGTAGGAGCATGTGACACGTTTGGTAATTGCTGGCTGTTCATATTTATAAGTTAAACACTGAAAAGCTGATTGGACCTCCTGATATGTGCGCTGTCTGGTGGGCTTCTCTGTGGTAGTTGTCACTGAGCTGTTCCTGTGGGGGAGTGCCCACACCTGTGTGTACCTGTAGGTATATTTTGTTGTTCTGCTTCATGGTGTCTTTATAGCCTAATCTGCCCATCTGGTGTGGTCTTTTTGTCAGTGTGAGGTTGTGCCAGCTGTCTGACTGCACAGGACTGAGGAAGCAGTGAGGAGCTCCCTGCTGCAGGTTCAGACTTCAGCAGTCTCCTCTGGTGCAGCTACTTCCACAATCATGCACTTTATTAGCCTCCCTGTTTGAGCTTGCTTTACTGTGCTTTCTATTTATCTATTTATTTATTTTTTTGAGACAAGGTCTGGCTTTGTAGTTCAGGCTGGCCCTGAGCTCAGCCTCAAACTCACATCACAGCAATCCTCCTGCCTCTGCCTCTCGAGTGCTGGGATTACAGGCGTGAGCCACCACGCCCGGCACTGTGGTATGTGGTGCTAATTGCTGCTGGGTGTGAGTCTCTACACCCAGTATTGTATGTGGTTAACTGGGGATCAAACCTGAGCCTTTGCGCTTGCAAGACAGGCGCTGGAATCACTCAGCTAAATCACGGGCCCCCAAGTCTCACTTTTGTAGTTTAGACTGGCCCTGAACTCACTATGTAGCCCAGACTAGCCTTGAACACATAGTAATTTTTCTGCCTCTGCTCCCAAGTGCTGGGATTACAGATGTGAGCCACCATGCCTGACTCACACTGGTTATCATTAACTATCTGCTTTACAGCTTTTTTTTTTTTTAATTTATTGATGATATACATTGTGATTGTATTCATCACTGAGAATTTGTACCTCTACATGATATATCTTGTTTCTTATTTTGCTTTACAGGTTTTAAAACAATCTGTTCTGTGATTTATGTTTTTTAAAAAATATATCTTGCAGGCCGGGGATTTAGCTCAGTGGTTCCAGCACCTGCCTTGCAAGTACAAGTGATCCCCTGTAATCGAATACCACAATTCCAGACTTGATGGCTCATGCCCATCAGCAGTCAGTACCACATACTACAATGCCTCCGGCTTGATGGCTCATGCCTGTAATCCCAGCACTGGGGCAGCAGAGGCAGGATTGCTGTGAGTTTGAGGCTTGCCTGGGCTACATTGTGAGCTCAGGACCAGCTTGAACTAAAAAAAATGAGACCCTGTCTCCAAAAAAATAGATAAAGATATCTATATCTATATATCTATATATCTTACTTTGGTCAGGCTTGGGGACATAAGCATATGTATTTCATATTTCTACTTAAAAAATCTTAAGAATTTTGTATGTGATCTTTTTGTTCTCTTAATACCTCTAGCAGTTTAAATCTTTGCAGCAGCAGAATTGACCCTCCCAAGTTGATTTTCTTTCTCAAGTATATGTGTTAGCATTCCATTTAGTACACTGGACATTTACAACTTATCTAAACATGGGCATCCTGAACCAGCTTCTGTTTTTATACAACAGCAAAGGCGCCAGCAGAGGGAATTGATGAAAGCCCTCCAGCAACAGCAGCAGCAGCAGCAGCAGCAGAAACTCTCAGGTTGGGGGAATGTGAGCAAACCTGCAGGTACTGCGAAGTCTCTTTTGGAGATCCAGCAAGAAGAGGCAAGGCAGATGCAGAAGCAGCAGCAGCAGCAGCAGCAACAGCACCAGCAACCAAACAGAGCCCGGAATAACACAGTGGGTGCATTTTCCTAAGCTGTCTTGATTAGAGACTACTGTTTGCTAATCTTTTGCAACTCTTGGGCACTGTATTTTTCAATATTGTTAGCCATAATCATATTTCTCTCTCTCTTTGACAGCATTCCAACCTGCACACCAGCATTGGGAATTCTGTATGGGGCTCTATAAATACCGGCACTACTAACCAGTGGGCATCAGACATAGTCAGTAGTATCTGGAGTAATGCTGACAGTAAGAACTCTAACATGGGATTCTGGGACGATGCAGTGAAAGAGGTGGGACCTAGGAATTCAACAAATAAAAATAAAAACAACGCCAGTCTCAGGTAGGGCTCAAAATGATCACACTTCTGCATATTGAATGATTGGGAGATGAGGCTGGTGTGAGTTGGATTTTAGAGAGACAGGAAGAGATAGCTTTCACTTACTGTTTTTATCTCTGTCTAGGCACATGGATTATATTTCATAAATTGGATCATGATAAATGTTCATCATTATGAACCATAGCTATGGTGGTTGTTTTCTTCATAAGATCCCGTTTGTGTTTATTTTATTAGCATTCTATTAGTTGAGCTCTTACCCCATTGCCCATGGCATGATAATCACTTAATAAATATTAGGGATAGAAATTTTGTTGTTGCACGTTTCCTCAAAGTTACCCTGTAGCTATTTTATTGTTTTCAGTGTTTTTGTTTTGGGGTTTTTTTTGAGGCAGGGTCTCGCTTTGTAGTTCAGCCTGGTTTGAACTCAGCCTCGACCTCACAGCAGTCCTCCTGCCTCTGCCTCCCGAGTGCTGGGATTACAGGTGTGAGCCACCATGCCTGGCATTGTGATATATGGTGCTGATTGCTGGTGGGCATGAATCAGCATACCTGGCATTGTTGCATGTGGTTACCAGGGATCAAACTCAAGACCTTGCGCTTGGAAAGCAGGCTTCAGAACCACTGAGCTAAATCTCCAGCCTAATTCTAGTGTTTTCTAAGCCAACATTTGAGGTTATTTGTGGTATAATGATTATTATGAGTACTTCTGTAATGATCTTAACATTTTTTTTAATTTTTATGGTAAATTCTATTTTACCTTCAGCTATCTTTCCCCAGTGGACAGTTTCAATGAGCATGGACTTTAATGTTAAATACATGAACTCAAATTCCAGTACTAGCACCTATTAGCTGTGTAACCTTGGACAAGAGGGAACCTATTTGGACCTTAGTTCTCCTTCATCAATAAAATGAAGATAATAATAGCAACTTCATGGTGTAGTTGTAAAGGTGAAATGAGTACTTGTGAATTAGTAGAGTGCTAGCACATAGTAACTACTTAATAAATGTAGTGTCAGCTTCTTTTTGATTGAATGCCTCCTATATTATGAAATAGGACAATAAATTTTTGATAGTTTATGGTGCATTTTTGCCAGGTACTGTGCTGTAAGTATTTGCATACAGTACCTTTATTCTTTATCATAATTCAAAGAAATGTGAGTACAATTTCACAGGTGAGGAAACTGATTAGCAAAATTAAACAGCTTACTTGAGTACACACATGGGAAGAGTTTTGTCATCTTCTCCAAATACAAGCCTTTTATTCAGAAATTTAAGCTGCATTAGCTGAGGCTAAATTTTTAAGGGTTGTCCAATTCAAATATTTGATGTCTTCTTTTTTGTAGCCAAGAATTGAGTTACTGGACAGGCATCCCATGTTGTCAAGACATTACTTATAATGTTATAGTATATTATATAGTAATGATTTCTGAGAATATAATATTTCCCTATTGTTTTGCTTCAGTAAATCTGTAGGTGTGTCTAACCGGCAGAATAAGAAAGTAGAAGAAGAAGAAAAGTTGCTGAAGCTGTTTCAGGGAGTAAATAAAGCCCAAGATGGATTTACCCAGTGGTGTGAACAGATGCTTCATGCCCTTAATACAGCAAATAATTTGGATGGTAAGAATCGGGAGGGAAGCTCACATGTGCAATGACAGAAGATTGCTTGGCAGATGGAGCAGCAACCCAAAGTTTAGGAGATGGAATTTAAAGAGGTCGAGTCTCACCCCTACAGGAGAGTCCCTCTTTACTAGTTTTACTTGTGAAAAAGGTCATGTGATCCTAAGACCAAGTAGGTTATGGGAATTAAATTAAATGCTGTCTCAGGCTGCCTTGGTGGTACACAAGGCAGAGGGGGTCATGGTTCTATGCTGCTCATGTTATGCAGGACATTATCAGCTATGTCAATTCCAGGAAAAGGTTATATCATACTGGGGACTAAGGTCAGCCTTGACAAGAGAAGATTGAGGTGGTATAACATCGTTTCTTTCCTACCTTTGAGGAGGGCGTGGTAGAGCAAGTAGACTGATATTTGTGTGGAATAAAATTGTGCAGATGTGAAAAAGATTCAATGCAATTTGAAGAAAAGCTTAATAATTTGCTTTTAAGGTGAGAGATTTGTCAACATATTATAGCAGGAATTCCTGTAGCTGACAGACCAAGTTAAGCTAGTCAACCTTTGCTATCTGTTAAGAACAGAGCAGGAAAAAATGAACCGACGGTTTCCTTTGCAGCCTTGTAACAGTAGCTATGGACCCAAAATTTGTAAGTACCTACCATGTGCTAGGCACTATCTGTGGTTAGCATGTTATCCGAGATGTTGAGTTTGGCAGTAATGTTTAAAGATACCCATATAAGGTAGATAATATTATCCCCTTTTTATAAATTAGGAAACATGCTCAAAATAGTTAAGAAATTCATCAGGGTCACACAGCAGATTTCAGAGTCAGGTTTTAAGCCCATATGTCTAACTGTGGTAACTTGGGCCTTTTCTCCAATGTGAAATCCCATGCATTATTCATATGAGTTTTTTTGTTTTTTGTTTTTTGCTTTTTGGGGTTTTTTTGAGACAGGGTCTCACTTTGTGGTTTAAGCTGGCTCTGAGCTCAGCCTCAAACTCACATCATAGCAATCCTCCTGCCTCTGCCTCCCGAGTGCTGGGATGAAAGGCGTGAGCCACCACGCCCGGCACTGTGGTCTGTGGTGCTGGTTGCTGCTGGGCGTGAGTCTCCACACACAGTATTGTATGTGGTTACCGGGGATAGAACCCGTGTACTTGCGCTTGCAAGACAGGCGCTGGAACCACTGAGCTAAATCCCCACCCCCCCATATGAGTTCTTTGTAGATATATAATGTAGGTGAATTACAAGTTCCAAATCGATATATAGCTGTGTCTTTAACATGCATCATAGAACTTAATACTGATTATCTTTAAGGAGAGAAGGAGTGAGTCCCAAATCACTTTAGTCCTAGGTAAGTCACTATTTCAGTTGATTTGTCTTTTAGCTTCACCCAAAGTAACATTTAGTAAGGTTGAGTGTATCACATATATGTCTCTGTTTGGCATTCTGCCACTTTAGATGATGTTGAGCATTAAGGTGTTAGTGTTTTATAATTTTTGCAAAGTTGATGAAAGAGTATTTCATACCACGTACTATACTAGTTTCTGTCATTAATGCCTGTAAGGTATAATGATATATTAAAACTGGCAACTGACCTTTTGTTCCTTGTCTTTACTACTTTCATTGTTACTCTTTATGTCTTTTCCCCTTCATATTGCAGTTCCCACATTTGTTTCTTTTCTGAAAGAAGTAGAATCTCCTTATGAGGTCCATGATTATATCAGGGCCTATCTAGGAGATACTTCTGAGGCCAAGGAGTTTGCCAAGCAGTTCCTTGAGCGCCGTGCCAAACAGAAAGCCAACCAGCAGCGTCAGCAGCAGCAGCAGCAGCAGCAGCAACAGCAGCAGCAGCAGCAGCAGCAGCAGCAGCAGCAGCAGCAGCAGGTATAAAGTAGCATAGTGTGTATGGCACCTCTGAGTAGTAAGACTTTTAAGTTATCCGTAACCAGAAAAAGGAAAATTATATGATTTTGTTGTATACCCAGTGACTAAAGCTTTTTAAAATCTATAGACTCCATATTTTCAAAGTACATGGTCTGGAAACCTTCCCAAATAGTAATTATAGCCATTTATTCTATTTTATGCATGCCAGTCCCATTTCTCTGCAAATTCCACCATGTCACAAGTTCCAGCATTTGTTTTTTTGGCATGTAACAACATTGTGGCATCCCGCATATTTTATGATATTGACAAAGATATGAAAAGTACAGTTAGTTCTTTTTATGGCTGGCTTTTCTGTAGAGGCTCCATGAAGACTGGGATAGACAAATACTGAACCACTGCTCCTAAAAGTATCATCTAATGCAGTGAGGAACTTTTAGAGCTGTCAGTGATAACAGCCCCCTGAGGCACACATGCCTTAGATTCACTACCACTGATCTAATCAGTATGTGATCTTATTATGTGTGTTGCTACTTAAAGACTCCTGTTTAATATGTGTTGATTCTTTACGATTGAACTGCAGCAAGTGCTATTAGCCTTGTAACTCATGCCTGCAGCAAAGCTTATCTAATGCATTTTTTGCACAGCCGTCTCCGTGTAGGAGGACTACGTAGGACTTACATACTGTATTTTGGGGTCATTTCAAACAATACAATTAGCAGAAAATGTAAAGCATTGTGAAAAACATGGCAGTGAGTCGACTTAAAAAAGTACTTGCATATAGGATAAGAACTGAGACAGGAAGGGAGGATCATTTTTTGTCCTAAATCAAACACGAATATTGCCCTAAGTGTCTCCCTTTTTTTGCTCTTCTGCATATACACTTATCTAGAACTACCATAAAAAGAGTCCATACATTAATTTTGGGATTACAAATAAATTTTAACAAGTCTGTGAATTTGCAAATATGGAATCCACGAAGATCAGTTCTATAAGTTTTCAGTAAGACAGATTGGCAAGAATCCAGAGGCATAAAAATATCCATGTCCTTTATCCCCATAATCCTTATACTAGAGATAATAAATATTTGTTAGAAATAAGTTCTGGAAATATAGAGTTAGTAATGTATAAGGCATTTAACTTAAAAAAATGTAGGTGGGGGCCGGGGAGTTAGCTCAGTGGTTCCGGCGCCTGTCTTGCAAGCGCAAGGGCCCGGGTTCGATTCCCCGGTAACCACATAACAATACTGGGTGTGGAGACTCACCCCAGCGGCAACCAGTACCACATACCACAGTGCGGGCGTGGTGGCTCATGCCTGTAATCCCAGCACTCGGGAGGCAGAGGCAGGAGGATTGCTGTGATGTGAGTTTGAGGCTGAGCTCAGGGCCAGCCTGAACCACAAAGCGAGACCCTGTCTCAAAAAAACCTTAAAAAAAAAAAAGTAGGTGGGATTGACAATAGTAACTGAAGACAGTGAAAAATGTAGAGCAGTTCTAGAAAAGGTCTCGTGAGCCACCATGGAGTAGTGCAGGAGCCACCTTGTGTTTACGGTGTGGCCTCTTGAGAGAGCTGAAGCAGAAAGGTAAGAGTCTAGCTAGTGATTATATACATGTGCACAGTGCTCTCTCCTCTCTACCCCACTTGTTCTTTGAATTGGCTTGTTGAAATTGACCTACTTTAAGTAAATTAATTGCTCTGTTGGAGCCCCGGTAAGTAGCTGGGTGTGGCAGTGCACACCTATGATCTCAGCATTGCAGGAGGCCTGCAAACGCCTAGGTGTTTAGCCTCTTAGTGAGACCCTGTCTCAAAATTCTAAAAGGGCTAGGGATGTAGCTCAGTAGTAAAGGCTTTGGGTTCAGTCTCCAATTCCAGTTATTCCCCTACCCCCAAAAAAAACTAACAGTAAGTGCAAAGAGCTAGTAGATCATTTTGTAGCCTTGCCACTTGGCAGAAATTGTATGGGCAATACTGGAATCACTAGTAGAAACATGAATTTAATATTTTTTAATAGTATGCTGTCGTGGGGCTCAAAGAACAAGTTGTTGAGAGGTGTACACTGCTGTAGTGAAGGATTTGTTCAGGATTCTTTGCCATGTATTTTATTTCCTAGTAGCTAGGTAGCCAGTACAGACTTTATATAATCTAGAGAACTTGGGACAGCCTTGCTTACACAGCAGGATGGAGGCCTGCGTTCACAGGAGAGGCTGTGTGGAAGGAAGCAGCCTGCTTGGGATGTGGGAATGCACAGAAGGGAACTGATCCTCCTGGCCCACTCTCTGTTTCAGTATTGTCAGAACCTGTGGTAGGCTTTTTGTTTTCAAACTCAAGTGTGATAAGATGGGGGCAAATCTGGCATTCTCTTAGGCCAGGCCCTGGCTACACCCACTGTGAAATTGTGTGTGTCCTCTGTCCACAGGACTCCGTGTGGGGCATGAACCACAGTACACTCCATTCAGTATTTCAGACCAATCAAAGTAACAACCAGCAGTCCAATTTTGAAGCTGTGCAAAGTGGCAAGAAGAAGAAAAAGCAGAAGATGGTCCGAGCAGATCCCAGTCTACTAGGTGAGCAGAGGCCTGAAGCCTCAGGGATATCAGGGAATACAGGAATGGCAGTGATGAGATGAGAGTCTCTACGGTGTAACTGAGATTCAGCTTCAGATCAGCATACATAGCCAGTGTTTACTGTGTGACCCAGGGCAGGAGCTGCGCTTCATGGGCTGTTAAATAAAAAGTAGTAGCACATTGTCTGGTGCTTTAAAGTTAGAGCATTGTTTCATGTGTGTTATGAATTTCTCTAGAGGACCTTGTCTTTTATTTGGAAAATAGTAAAAATGGTTCAGAATTTTAAATGCTAATAATGTTGGAACCAGCCCATAAGGTACCTAGTCTGATCAGGTCATCAGAGAACAGTGTTTGTAGAGAGCCACTGTGTATCAGTAGCAGCACCTACAGTACCCATACTGCAGTGGGCTCTTCGTACCACTGAAAGTTGTAAAAGGTTCGCCGTCACTGTTCTGTATCATACAACTCTCAGAGTGACTCTGGGTTGGGCTGACATTTCATGATTATAGTACCTCCCCTGCTAGGTAAGTATGGGCTGATGTTTTGGAGCCGAGTTTCTTTGCTTCCCACTTGTGTATATTGTGCATTGAGGATAGTGTCTTCATGTAAGGCAGCTTCCTAACAAAGGTGTCATCTACATTGGGCTTTGAAACACTGGCGAGAAGAATGGGGAATGCTGTTACAGAAACAGCAAACAGAAGCTGCTTAGTATAAACCGGCCTATTAACTGGGGGGAATGATAAAACTAAAATTATTCTCTTTCATGTAAAATAGGGTATTACATTCTAGCTGTACTCTCTTAAATTAAATGAATCTTCTGGCAGTTTGCAGTAGTGGCCTAGTTAGGTGGCCAACTAGTTAGGAGACTGAAGTTCAGATGGTAAAAATGCTGGTGGTCTGGAAGAGGTTTTTGAGGTGTTTTTTTGGGGCGGGAGTGGGCATCCGGTATCAGGGCTTGAACTTGGGATCGTGCACTTGTGAAGCAGGCGCAGAACCACTGAGCTAAATCCCAAGCCTTAGAATAGGGTTTTAGCAGTGGAGCTAAGAGGAGTTAGGTGGATTTCAGAAATTTAGGGAATAAAGTGTTTGGACAGAGGTTTGAAGATTATCTGGCTTGGAGAGCAAGATAGGTAGTGCTATCATTTGCTTAATGGTTGGCAGTGGAAATGGAGTGGGCTTTTGAGGAATGAGAAGGAAGGACTTCAGTGCAGAGAGCCGAGAAACCCCATAGCAGCACCCATGGGGAGTCCTGTGAGAGGCTGGGTGGTTGGTACAGCAACCATCCTTGGCCCTGGGAAAGACCCTCACTTCCCTTCAGAGGACCCTCCCTGAGGGAAATGTGTCCGTAACCAAAGTCCTGCCTGGGAGGACCGCCTTTGGGCTGGTGCCTGGGAACAGAGATCTCATAAAGATTTATTTTCTTTTTGTCTGAAAGTTATTATTTTGAATGAATAGAAATTCAAAAATTTCACTCATTTTTGAGGGGAACTATGAATAGACTTTTTTTTTTTTTAGATTTTTTTTTTTTTTTTTTTTTTTTTTTTTTTTTTTTTTTTT
>PVIR01006630.1:0-64835 GCA_004026965.1 Petromus typicus | reverse complement strand
CTCAATGTAAAATAAGGTGAAAGGGGACAATGTTGAGATTGTAACAAAAAAGTAAGGAAACAAATTTTATATATATGGGGGGGTGGTAGGGTGGGTGGGGCCATGGGAAAAAATGAGAATTAAGTTGTGTCTTATACTGGTACAAATCCCCATTATGGAGTGCAATCATGATGTGTATATTTAATGTACCAATAAAGATTAAAAAAACCTTAAAAAAATGTATCTGACCATCCAATATGCTGAAACAGTAGACACAGATAAAACGAGCAGAAAAAGTTAAGAGAAAACAGTAAGTGTGCCAAGTACATACTACAGCTCTGAAGTGTCATCTCATTCTCCTTTGTGTGCTTTTTCTCATTGAGCTACTTTTGGGCTCTAAAATATTAAATCATGGGAAAAAAAGAAACAATTTTGTCTTTGGAAATTATGTGAGTGAAAATAAAACATTCCACCATTCCCTGAAGGATCTAAGTTGCTTTGACCCAGAAAGCAGAGAGACTTTCCAGTCAGAACACAGAGCTGCAAAGAAGGGCTTTCTGGACCCAGAATTCCACATCTATCTTAACTGTGTAGTTTCCAAGGAAACAGGACCTTAGATGCACTTCAGAGTCCAGACCTAACGTTAAACCCTTTGCACACAGCTCTGCTTTGCTCTGAGCCTATCCAAACACTGCCTTATTTAAATTTCACCTCAGCTCCATTATCCTTCAAAATCCTATAATCACCTCTATCTTTTCCCTTGTTTGGTGAGAGACCCACCCTCGCCCCAGTTCCCATGGTGTCCATCTGCCCCGGGGCATTGGTGCAGCAAACCTCACTTTGCTCAATTAAAATTCATTTCTAGTCATTGTAGGCAGTTGGGAATAGGACGAGAGACAAAGTAACACAAACCAAACAAACCAAAATGCAACATTACATTTTTAGCATCTGTCTAAAGAGAGTCCTATAGAGATGAACGTGAGAGGAACTGTGTGACTGAATTGGTTGTCTGAGTGGAATGAGGTGTCTTGCATTATCAAATGATAATTCGAGCACAGTGGAGTCCTGGAATCAGCCAGTCTTGAGGAAAGAGAGAAGGAGCTTCCCTCACCCAACATTAGCAGCATGGAATACCCGGCCCAAGTCTTCAAAGGCAAGTGCCTTCTTGCTCCATTTTGCACCTGCACTTCTAAGATGAGGACAGTTCTTTGTTTAAATCATGCAGCCCAGGAGCTTCCGGAGAACCGCCTAAAACCAGTGCCAGCACGCACCCTAGAGCAGCTGCCTCCCAGGTTGAAGGCTGAACTCCTTGGCTGTATTTTCAGCCATGAACTGGCGGTTAAAAATGTCAAGCCCTGATCTGCATAATCCCCTTCGTTTTTCTAGCTTAGTTCACAGCTAGTAAAGGTGGCATCAAGATTTTGTACCTTGAAAAAAAGCATAAGAATTTCTGGACTTGGATGGTATAATATTAGCAGTATTAATGTTATATGTGGCTTTTGGCTCCTGCAGGTTGAAGATCACTTAAGCATTTGTAAGAATTAGATCCCTTTGTAATCAAAACAAAGCACAATGCCAGCCCAGTGTTTCTCTGGTTGCTAAGTAGGCTTATTTTTCGGGGGGAGGGAACTAATCAGTATATATAACTCGATAGTAAAAATACATTAGTTAATTACAAAGTGAAGCGTAAGGAAGATGTCTCTGTCTATTACTCTTGTTCAAAGGACTTCAGTTGTAATCTTAGCTTCAGATTATGGCTTAAACCTCAAAGAACAAAATGAAAGTTGGACTTTCAAGGCCTGCATAGGTCCATCACAAGATCTTGAACTCAGAGAACCTGTGGAAACTAACACAGAGGAAAATACATACAAACAAACACTGCATTTTAAATAGCTGGAAAAGTGCTCTGGTAGGAACAGATATGTTTATTATAGCTTCCTGGGCCTGATAGTCCTTTTGTACATGTTGTAAGTATGAAAACATGTCAATTGTCTGACTAACCTATGCTGAAGAAAAAGCCATCAAAGTGGGAGAGAGGGTGGGCAGTGATAAATCAAATATTGCAAGATTGGTTAAAAAGGGAACATTTTATAGCCACCATTTTAGATGATTTAAATAACTCACACTAACCGTGTGAGGCACGCATCTCCCTGCCGGTGGAGAGCCCCGGCACCCAAGTCCATCAGCCTTGCAGAAGAGGCGCAGCGCACTTCACCTGCCAATCTCTACAGGTGTCAGCCTGACAAACATGACAACCTGCTTCTCACCAACGAAAAGGACCTGCCAATTCAGCTACCTTGTACATTTCACAGACAGGAAGTTTTAAAGTGTTTCAAGTCCCCAAATTTGGTTGTTTACACAGATCCCGCCAATGATATGTGGCCAGGGCCTGCCACCTGCCAACCTTGTCCAACCTACCCAAAAAGAAAGCTGCTAGAGTGTATGTGCCATTGCTGTAGAATGTGGGATATTAAAATAAAAAATATTCCAGCTCTTTGATTTCCTCTGATTTTGTGGGTAATACAATAACCAGAATGAGATAGCTGAAACCAATAAAATGTGATTTATAGCATTAAAGGCAATCTTTATAGCACTTATTTATGGTACATTACATCTAAAATCCAATTTCACAGGCTGCTGTTTGAAACTTTCTGTTCAATCATAAATACACTACATACACTGCACCTCAGCACCATAGAGTTAGATTATATAAATGTCTGTATCCCCAGAAGGTATTAAAATTCGGTTACTATGGTGGTGAGTGAGTTTGACAGTAATTTTCTTAACCAACTCTTCAACCAAAAAGATCCAGTCAGCACTTGATAAATACTGAAATGCTAACACTACTATCATTAAGCAAAGAAGAGGGAGAAAAAAAAATCTTCATTCAAATAATGATATTCTGGAATAAAATTAATTGAAAAGAAGTCATTGAAAATGGGATAATTGATGGTACGGTAGGAACTTGCATTAGTGTCATGATGGTCATTTTCAAGCCACTGAGCAAAAGTACAAACCGACTGAGCTTAACAAGAGACACACAGCTAAGTCTATACAAGCTGCTTGGAAAATATAACCTTAAGTGTCTACATTCATACACTTCAATGGAGAAGACTATATTGTGTTCAATTACTGTAATCATTGTCAAAGAGAGGGCAAAGAATGCAATTTGACTTTCAGCGAAGAACTGTCATTTGAATCTTAAGCAACTTCACATTGGTTTAAAAAGGTTTTTTGCTGTTAAGAAAAAAGCTCAACTCTTCATGTGCTTTGCTTGCCAGGTATTAGATAAATGTAAATGGAGAGCAAGGCTGGGAGCTTTGCCTAGCCTGAAAAGCCAGCGACTGGCTCTGTGAGAGATCACACCTCGGCTCCGAAGTTTTATTTCCTAAACACAGCTCAACCTCATAGTCACCCATAAACAAGTTCTAGGCGCCCATCACTTGCTTTATAAGCTATGCTGCTGTGTTGCTCCTGAATACAATGCAAGAGCTGAACGTCAACAACAAAAGTGGCAAGAGTGACAAGTAGACGCAGTACCAAAATAACTAACACTCACTGGGCCTCAACGATATGTCAAGCACTGTGCTAAATCACGAGGCTACCTAGCTTCAGTGAGGCTTTAAAATAACACAGTTTAAGGGGCCTCCTTAAAAAAAGACAATTCTACATAAAAATGAGGTTCACGCTTACTATAATTAGGTAGGAAAATCCCAACTTAAAGGCCTCAGATAGAAGTGAAGGCCCCAGTGTAAGGCTTAAGTCGGCTTAAGCCTCATTAGCATGTCATGCAGTAAAAATCAAGCCTGATTGTTGCTTTTTAATATATCATTTCCAATCCTCCAGCCCAGAAAGGTTGGCAGTCACCCTGCAGGTGAAGAAACCGAGGCTCAGATAGACGGCCTGAAGTGAGTGAGTTCCGAATTTGTTCATTGGAATGTCACTCCAATGGGCTTAACAGAAACTATATGTGCAGCAGAGTTTCACTGGAAATTTGAGCTGTTACCGGAACAGCCTTGAGATAAGGTACTGTCCCTGGGTGCTTTAACTTTGAAAAAACCATCACAGGAAGATATAAAGCGAGATGCAGAAACTTGGGTGTACACAAAAATCGTCTATGTGGCTTGTGAAATCAGGTTACCAAGCCCAAACTTCAGAGTTTTGCATTCAGTTAGGTCAGGTGGGCTCTGAGGACTTGCCAAGGGATGGCGAAGGTTTGGAGCTCTTCATTTCCAGTCACTGATCCAGAGCCACTTAGTTACTGCAGCAGGATGTTCATTCCTTTTCTTCTTCCTCTGAAGCCACCGTTCAGGTTACTTTACCAGCTCCATTAAATTATCACTAAACCCCATCTGATAAAGCTTCATGAAAGCTTTGTCCTGGATTAGCAGCAGCTGGAATCCAAAAGATGCTGAGAAAGAACAACCATTAGTGCATAATTATGTTACAAGTACAAACTGATTCTCAAAATGCAATTTGACCATGTTAGACTCAATATATTTAAATTAGTTTCACTGCTGTACTATTAAAAATTGTTAAGTAACTGTAGTTAACATAAATTCATGCAAATACATTAAAATTTCTGCAATTCAATAGAAAAATGGAATCACCAAATATGGTGAAAAGCCAAGGAAATGGCTATTCACCACATAAAGAAGGAAACAGTAGGAGACTAAGGGCAAGGAATGTCATTTGAAATTGAGTTAGTAGGGTTTAATCAAGGTATTTAAATGCATTCTACAATAGAGTACAAGGTACATTCTGTATTTAAGTCTGATTCAATACAATAATGATGGACTTTTATTACAGGATGACTATTCAGTGATGCCTACAAAATGATTGTAGACAAATTATCTCCATGACATACTACAAAAATCATATCCATAAATTAGTTTAAGATGCCAGCACTAAGTATATTAAGGTTCAGAAGCCTTCAGTTCACTCTGAACTCTTATGTCTCTTGAACACATTCACAAAATAAGAAATGGACATTTTGCATCTATTATCTTATGAATTATTCTGTAATAAGAATCCCTTGGTCAGAATCCTATGATGCCCTTTATTTATTCAATAAAGATTTTCTGACACCTACTAGATGTCATAGAAATACAAGTCAAGTAGATAATGATGCAGCCTTCAAAGCATCATCAACCATTTTTGTCTATTTCAAGAAAGGAAATAGAACTATACAACTGTCTAATGAATCATCTCAGATATATAAAATAATGTGAGCTTTGGGTTCATGAAGTTTTTCAAATAGTTCTGTGTAATCTATGGACATGCATAGTCATAAATCCATAATTTTCCCACATAGTGATCTTTGTACAGGACAATAATATTTCTAAGAAATATTGAAAATATGAGCCCTTCTTACAGTACTATTTTCTTACAGTAGTACCAGTTCATAGGTAGGGTTAATGGACAAGGGAATTGTATAGTGAGAATTGGTACCTGGACTCATAATAAGAAGAAATTATGAGTTTTATACATAGGAAAACAAAGTTTTAGAAAAGGAGGTTTCTAAAGAACTGATGATAAAATGCAGCCTTTCATCCAAGACGATACCTAAAAAATGTTTTTCTGCATTTTCTGAAAAAAATGATGCCAGTTATTTATTTACTAAAAAATCTTTGCTGTGATCTCCAGTCAGTTATCTAGTTTATGAATCAGTACACAAAAAACCAAAATCTCTACCATTATCATAGCTTACAGATACCTTTATATGTAATAGATTCAACAATAGATACAATGAGAATTTCAACATTTGTTAGCACTTTGCTTTCTAAAAATGATACCTCTAAGCTTTTTTTGAGTGCACATTTCATAAATGGATAATTTGGAAAATATGGTCTTACCCAAGATGAACAAACAAACAATAAAACTTCCCCTCGCTAGTGCTAACTGTGTCTCTCAATCTATAACAGCTGAAAATAACTCTTTTGATCCTTGCTTACACTGTTAGCAGGAAGCTTTTATTTACTGTGTTCAAAGAAATTTTAAAAATCCTAACAGAAACAAATCGCTTACGTGGAACAACCGTGTAATAACAAAGTAAACTCAGGTCACATACATCAACAGTATCAAATGTGCATACGAAAGCAGCTCTCAGTACCCTCCACATGCAGAGGTGCTGCTCAATTGCAGCATGCCTCAGAGGACGTGTCCAAATGCACCTTGTGTCACAAGGTCCCACTGTATTCATGCTTCATCAAGGCCTTCTAATGGCTTTGCTTATTCTGCTTCATTTACTTTTGAGTTCATTCACATCAAGTCGTGAGACCTTAAACTGGAAGGGACTTTAGAGATGATTTAGTCTCTTCTCTACCAACTCACCTCCAGATATGATTTATTGAGACTCAGGAAAGTGTAGAGATATGGATAGGGTCTACATCCTTCTGATGAATGGTCCCAGATTGATTGAAACTCTGGTCACGTGACCCACTGCCCATCAGTTTGCTCCCACTGCCACTTGATCCATGATCTTGCATGGTTCTCTGCCACCTTTGTGCTGGAATGATATGCCCTCAACAGCTATCTGAACACATTGCATCTGTGGCGGGAAGATCAGATAAAACAGAGGCAGGGATTTAATGGTATTATGAAGAAGCTATCCTCTCTCTAGTCCACAGAAAAATTACTAGAACCAAGGAACAAAATAGGCAAAGTACACTGAAAACTCTGTAAACTATACAGCACGATATGATACAAATGTAAGGAATTTTCAAAATCATAAACTTATGCTGTGTCCTCATGGGGAATTTTCTTCTTTTTCTTTTTTTTTTTTTTTTTTTGAGACAGGGTCTCACTTTGTAGTTCAGACTGGCCCTGAGCTCACTATGTAGCCCAGGCTACCGTTGAACTCACAGCAATCCTCTTGCCTTTCCCTCCACAATGCTGGGATTACAGGTGTGAGCCACCACACCCAGCACTGTGGTATGTGGTTCTTATTGCTGCTAAACATGAGTCTCCACACTCAGCTTTGTTCTATGTGGTTATCTGGGATCAAACCGGGGTCCCTGTGCTTGCAAGGCAGGTGTCACAACCATTAAGCTAAATCCCTTGGCCCAGTGTGAAATTTTCTCAAAGATAAGCCTTTCAAGAGATATGCAGAGAAATTCAAAATATCTATGCCAAAATTTACCCACAGATAAACTGGCTTGATGAATTTTATGCATAAAGATATTTTATAAATAAGTATCAACATAATTATTAAATTGATAATACATATGTAAGATAGAAAGGAACCTGAAATTCAATATTGGTAGAAAATTGGTTGCTTTCTAAAACTGTACCAAAGTGTCAATTTTAAGAGGAAGAAATTAAATAAAACCAAAATTTCACACTTCCATAATTAAGAGGAAATATATTTTAAAGTGCCTATAAAATGATGATGTACTATTTTATTTCCTGCCAGTAACTTTATACATATGCAATATCATGCTTTCAATAATCTTATAGTAATTTACAGAGCTAATAAGAAATTGGATTTTCACAAATTAATGGACTTTTTCCCTCCATGAAACACCTACTTGTAAAAAGATTCACAACGTGGGATTTTTCCATTAGTCATGTTAGCTTCTCTGTCTGGAAAGCTTTCCACACTAACTTCCCCTACTTTACTGTCAAACCTGAGCTGGTCTTGCAAATACTCACTAACCTCCTAAGGGCCTAATATCCCCTCCGCTAAGCCCTTACTGTCACCTTCTTTAGTCAGTTCTCCAACAGCATAGCCTGTGTTGCTGCTGTGCCCTCATAACAACACCTGGACCTCCGTAGTGCCTGCATGTTCCCTGCTCTCCCTGGTGGGAGATATGCCTTCCGGGTCTCTGTGAGCACAGACTTGCACAGCGCTGGGCACCTGTCATGCCAAGCTAATCTGTCAGCTAATCTGCTTCATCAAATGTCATCTTATGGACTCTTTCCCACAGTACAACTAGAAGGAGGAAGTTTTCAAGACAAACTCTCTTTTGATTAATTTACTAGAGTCAGCATATGATCATAAGAAAGCAGTCAAGTATTTAATACTTAGTATTTACTGCTGAGTTTGCAATAGGAGTGTTTTAATAGAAAGTGAAACTATGCAGTCAGATCTAAACAATTCAGCTTTTAGAGAAGGATTGAAATGATATTAGTAAGCACAATTGTACATGCTGATTGAATACAAAGAAACTTACTGACTTTATCTTTCCATATTTGTATATTTGTGGAGATAGGAAAAGATACTATTCCACCACCTCGACTCAGTATATGCAGAGAGTTTGATTCATCAGACACAGAGCAGGCTGCGTTCTAAATTCCAAAACACCAGTAGAGCAGTGAGCAAAACGAAGTTGGGTGCAGGGCACACCCCTGTCCTTCCAGCTTCCTGGGATAGGAAAGCAGGAAGATTGGCAGTTCAAGCCCAGCCTGAGCCATGTAGCAAGACTGTCTTGCCATTTAAAATGCAAAATAAATACATAAATAAAAGTAAAGGTTGGGAATGTAGCTCAGCAAGAAGCTCTGGGTTCAATCTCCAGCAGTGAAAAGAGAAGGGAGGGAGGGAGGAAAAAAGGAGAAAGGAAGAAAATAAGAAAGGAAAGGGGAAGGATTTGAAACAAACATCTACCTGTATGGTGGGCCATGCAGGAAAGCGTGTGACAGAGGGAAGCCGAGGCAACAGAGAACAGAAGTTGCTGCTATTTTATCCAAGGTGGTCTCTTGAATGATGTGACTTTTGGGCAGAGTCTTGAATAAATAAATAAAGGAAGAGCTATACAATTTCCTGTTAGGTGAACCGACAGTGAAAGGGCTCTGAGGATGAACACCACAGAACCCCAGAAGAGGAACTAGAGCATCTGGAGCGATTAGAGAGGAATGAAGTGGCAGGAGGCCAGGTTGGTGTGACAATGGGGCCATCCATCAGAAGGGCCGCAGAGTCACAGTCAGGACTGTGCACTGTACTCTGAGTGAGTGGAGAAGACACCAGTTTAGAACAGAAGGACTATCTTATTCGTCATATATTATAAAGGGTCACTTTGGTTGTTGTGTGGGGTCCAGAATGATCCCAAGGATTCTGGTGCCAGTCTTTAGACCATGAAGCTGCTGCCAACTGGGATGAGGAAATTAAGGGAAATCACACTTGAAGCACTGTGACTTTGGGTGTGAGCACAGTGAGTTGTTAGATGTTGAGTTGAATGGGTGAATGTATGAGTCTGGGATCAGGGAAGAAAGTATGAAATTGGAGTTAGAGATATTGTTTTGAGCCGGGAAATTGGGGATGAGTTTGGACACATAAATTAGAATCAACTGCTCAGCTCTAGAATTCACCAGGAGGTGTGGTGTTAGGAAGATGTGGAAGTTACAAAGACAGACCTTAATAAGAGGTGCTGCATGGAGACTGTGAGCATGGAACAGTCAGCTGGGGACCACTGCTCTCAGGGCCTGTCCAGGCATCTCACCCTTATTTCAGGTCATGGCTTTGGTGGTATCCGCCCAATCTCTTGAGTAAGCAATGTCTTCAACATGGTTTCTCTAGCCACTGGACACTTCCAAGTTCCCCATACCAAACTCTCTCCTTTCCTCTTCTCAGGATGCTCTCAGTCAATCCCACAGTTTCTTAGATGTCTTAGTTGATCTCCTACCTGCCTAGCAGTCTTTATTACTTCTGGCATCAATTTCTACAAATGGCAGCAGTTACTTCCCTGCCACAAATCAAATAATTGGCTTCCTTGGGAAGCCTCACTGGCCCTGTCCTTGTATAAAGCCCAGCCCTCCACATTCTGTCAAGGTCCTGCCTATCGCCAGCACATCTTCGGTGCACACTCCTCTGACCCCAGTCACACTAGACCCCTTACTTTCACAGTTGCCTACACTTTCAAAATTGCATGAGTCTTCACAACACTCCTTGTCTGAGATTTAATTTCCTCCTTTCCTATGCCTGAGACTTTGGTGATTAACCAAGATACTGAGCTCTCTGGTGAAGACTTCGCTGGTACTTCCTGGCAGAAGGCTTTGGCTTCTGTACTCCCATCATCTGTGTTTCCTTTCACCTTAAGTTGTTTGATACAGTTGTTTATTGATCTTTGTCATCAAACAAAACGGAGCTCTTTGAGTATAAAGATCAAATCCTATTTATGCTGGTGCAAAGCACACTGCTTACATTAAACATATTCATGTTTTGTGAAATAAAATAAACATTTTCCTCTTAATACTTTTGGACATGTAAAAAAAAAACCCATACAACTAAATGCTCTCTTTAAAATGTTAGTTTTATAATTTTGTTAATCTTTTCAAATAAGTGTCTATTTTTTATTATCTTCATTTACAAAATGTTAATAGGTAAACTGAAGGAAAGAGCACAATAGAAGAGAACAGAAAAGTAATAAAAACAACTGACATATTTCTCATTTCTTGCTTGTTTTAAACGTGATATATTTCTTTGGCTGATCGTATAGGTAAGACCCTTGAGCCTTTCACGATAAGGTTAAAAAAAACCTCTATGATATCCCAGTGTATAGTTCAGACAATATGCCTGAAGTTTTTTTTTTTTTTCTTTCATTTTTTCTACACAGTGATAAGCTCCTCTGGAGAATAAGCTATAAAGCAAAGATTTGGTACTATCTGTCTATTCCTTTTCAGAAAACTACAAATTATGTGCTTTGAGACATGAGGAAGTAAAACAGAACATTCAGTCGCGAAGAGGGGATTTAATTAACATGATAATCAACAGGCTTTCACTGGAACGTATTGCATAATCGAACATTCTTTATGATTTTGACAAATATACTTTCTTCCCCAGTGGGCTCCATGCTGCTCACGTTATTCATCCTTCCTGGACACCAAGGTATACAATTAACGCAAAGGAACAAAGGAAAAGCCAAAAGTGATTTAAAAATTAGCTGCCGTTTGATTGACTGCACAGGAGACTACCCCAGTTTCTCACAGTCCTGAGTGCTGAGAGAATAACTATGCTGGGAGCACTGGGAAGTTAGTGACGGCCTGAGAAGTCCCCGCATTTCTCAGACTCCTGCACAAACCTCTTCTTACCCCGAGTCCTGCTGAAAAAGAAATGAATTATTCTAGCTGGATCTAGATTTACTGTATAGAAGAGTGAGAGTATGTTGAGTACAAACTGCTAGGCACGGGACTGCACATTTTAGAGGTGGAATTTTAATCTTCACACTAGTCTGGGAAGGGAGGTAATTGGATTCACACGTGCATAGATTGAAGTGTGGAGAGAGGAACTTCCCTCGGACTACAGAGGTCATTAATTGTAGGAGGTAATTGTGGGATTTGGACCTAGGCCAGAATTCACGCCCAGAGTCATGCTCTCTGTTAACGTCTGAGCCCGTGTGTGTGTGTGTGTGTGCGTGTGTGTGCGCATGTGTGTGTTTGTCGTGTGCTGTGCTGTGCTGTCACTTGGAAGTCAGTAGTGAGAAAGCAAGTAAAACAGCATATGCAACTTGTCTGATAGCTCCATATAAGAGAAAGGAACCAGACTTCCAATGTGTGAACTTCTTAAAAGACAGAAAAGGAGGCCACGCACTCTCTCTACTTCATTTTTCACCATACAATTTTATCAGAAACAATTTTTTAAAATCTTAAACTATGTTTTAATGGCATTACTCCCATTAAATTAATAGGAAAACTCATATAATATAATGACTTCTGCCCGCTGTATTCCTCCTGCCATGTGTTGGATGTAACTGAAGAAAATCTTTGTAAGATCATGAAGATATATCTCTGTATCTGAACTAGTGATGGATCAAATGGTGCATGCTGAGGACAACGGAAGGTGAGCAGGTGAGCTCTGGTCTTGGTATTAATTCTCAGGACTCAGTTTATAATGGATTGTGGTCAATTCTGCATGCCTTGGAACCCCTGGAAGGGCTCCACAGTCCCTTCTCTCTGAATACAGGTTCCAAAAGACAGCCAAAGTCAGCTTCAAAACTACAGTTTATGGAGAGCAACAAATTAAAAATAAAAACTCACCTAGATAAAGGCATGACAGAACCTCTCTTGAAATTTGATGCTATCATTCTAGTCACTTTTTTTAACTATACACCTTGTTTTATTTTATGAAAAATTTTTATTAATTTTATGAAAAAATAAAACAAAATTTCCTAACAAAATAATAAGCAAATGAAATAGTTTGCATTGCATGCTTCCTTATTCCTAAAGTAGTTACAAAGCATGAGAAAAAGACATATACCAAAAAGTGTCTTACAAGGAAGAAACAGATTTTCTTTCCAATGAACTAACATAAGTGAGTAATGTGAATGAAACAAATTATATTCACATTCCACCAAACTGGAATATTCCACCAACTGACCTCTTATAATGGACCATTTAAAATACTGACTCATTTCATTATTCTGAATTTATTTTTTTACTTTGTTTTAAAATTTTAATGGAACCATCTCTAGAAAAGAATTTACAATCTACCATTTACTTTACTTGTGGGCATGAAAACAATCTTATTATGTTAGACACTGGATATTAACATGAGAAAACTCTGGGTGTAGGTGCTCACACGGACAACGTGAGGGGGACCAGAGACTGCAGTATGTAAAACTCCATGGATAAACCCTATGGAATAAATGAATAATTATGGATTTATTTTATCTACTCCAATGAGAAGACAGACATAAATAACATCCAGCGGCATTAAAATCATGCCTTTAAAGTGGTTCACCTACTTTAGACATGATGATTTGTGCACTGAGATATGATTCTCAGTATTCAGTCATGCCTTCAAAGTAATATTAATGGAGTACAACCTCTTGTAATCCATAGAAATATTGTTACTAATTATTCACTCTGCCTTCTGCACAGCATAGCCCTTATTGTTAAAGAAAATAATAAATCTCAACTGAGAGCTAAGACTACCCTTAGGTCGAAGAACCAATAAAAATCAGAGTGGAAGCCTTTTTAAAAAAATCTGTTGATAAAATATTTAAAACTGACTGAGCTAGGAAACCACCAGGAGAGAAAATATTTAGTAAATAATGTAGAAATCTTAAAAATTGTCAATACTGGAATATTTTAAGCCCTTTTTCTTTTCTTCTCCACGTCTTACTATACCCGTCAGGTCTCCAAATGTCAGCCTGAACCCTCTGGTCAAATCCTATTTCAGGGAATCTACTTGTGGAAGAGGCACAGCAGGCATTAAAGATGCTATTAAACAGACATCTGCTCCAGGACATGTGAACCTTAAATGGCCCGAAAGCAGAGAATGTGCCATAGCAACTTAAGAGAAATAAAAGACAGAAGCAGGAAAACAGAAGCAAAGTAAAAAGACAGTCTGACGTGGGAATGGGAACGGGTGCCAGAGTGCGTGTGCGCGCATGCGCATCTTTACCTACTCCGTTTGTTTCGGATTCACAGCGTTGAATACAGAACTGAAATATCATACGCTCCATTCTGACTGTGACATATGTTGTGTATCTTTTAGAAATGACTTATCTTTACACTCTTTTGTCAGTGTTATATTATCTTTGATGTCATTAATGTTTCTGAAATCTTTGATCATATACAGGATTTTTTGTCATTCAAAATAAGACGCAACACGGAGCTAATTAAAAAATGATATTCATCACCCAGTACGTAAAATCATTCTAAAGAACTGAAGTTCTTCTCTCATGACCCAGTCCCAAAAGAGGCTCGCAGCATCTTCATCTCTAAAATATACTTAGAATTAATGGAAAGTTGAATTACACCCACTGCCTCTATTTTTAAAAATATTTTTACAAAGTAGCAAATTGTTTCCACTCAGTAAAAATGATGGATTATTCTATCGTGTGAAAAAATTAATGAGCAGATGGAATACCAACCCATTATTCATTAAAATATTGCACTGGGTTAATTCAGCAAATAAAAATGGAGAATAGAGCAGATGGCCATTTATAGTTCTCCTGATTTCTTAAACTACTTCTTTACAGCCAGAACTGCTCCTATATTTAACTTGAAATGCACAGTTCTTACCATATGCACAGTAAGCAAGCATTCATGTGACCTCATAAACTTTTCATATAAAACGGCAATGATTTTTATGATTTAGTTAAAGGAACACTCTACATTTACAGAGTAAGTTAGTCCCCTGTCCTCAATATTCTAGAGCCAGTTTAAATTTCCTATATTCTGTAGATCCTGAGCATCGTTACCCAGCCTGAAGTAGGTACAAATAGGCACATGGGTAAAATTTGGCAAAAGGAAGATGTAAGCTTGGTTATAAATTCTTTAACTACGTCAAGCATATCTAAAATTATTACTGACTCAGTGGTATTTCTTTCAAGGAAGGATTTCTCTTTTTTTAATCATACTCCAATCTTTTAAGTTACCATAATAAGGAAGAAGGAAGGAAGAGAGGGAGGGAAGGAAGACAGGAAAGAAAACACAAACCTCTTTTTCTGATGCAGAGGCACACGGAAGTCTCTTGCAAGCAAATTGATTCCACCACTCTGGAAAACTCTTCTACAGTACATTATAGCAGCATACTGTTACATACAACAACAACTTTACTTCTTGGTTTGTACCTTAGAAATTCATAAAAATACCTACAAAGCACATGGATGTGAATATTCATAGAAGCACTATAGAAACTCAAGCCAGGAAACAACCCACATAGAATCAATAAATACAGTGTGACAGATTTATCCAATGGTGTAACATCAGAATGAATTCCTGGGGGATAGCAACACAGGTGAGTGCCACAAACATGGAGTTTAACAAAAGAAGGCAAATGAGAGCACACATTGCACAACACCACTTATATGAGCTTCAAAGTTCGGCCAATTCCTCTTACACAAACTTCAGTTTGGCAATACCTCTCTATGATGATAAAAATTGTCGTAACATTTCCCTTAGTGGAATGTGGGGCAATGAAAAGGACAAAAGAGGCTGCTGGGAGTTCTAGTCATGCTCTTTCTGTTTGCACAGGGGGCTCTTGGTCAAGCAGATCTGTTCAATGAAGATACAATGAGCTGCAGATTTATGATTCTTGGCTTTCTTAGTGGTAAAACAGGCCTTCACTTTTAAAAAGTCTATTTTGGAATGAAGATACAATGAGCTGAAGATTTATGATTCATGGCTTTCTTAGTGGTACAACAGACCTTCACTTTTAAAAAGTCTATTTTGGAAGATAAACACTATGATGAAGAGGAAAAAAGTCATGTACACCAGTGTCACATATAGTTCAGAAATGCTACTCTCCTATACAAAAACTACTGTCTAAATAAACATTTGTTCCACACCATTCTTCATCCTCTACAATTAAATAAAGTCTTCACAACTTCACCACTTACTCTGCTGTTATTGCCTGTATCTAGATGTCCCCCAAGAGTCTCATGCCGTCACAGGCGGGGCATTTTGGAAGTGGCTGGATCTAGCGCATGGGAAGGGGGAATGAAGGATGTAATGTGAGGACTGACTTAAGACGTGAGGCTAGCATTAAGGATGTGCACGGGCCCACAATAAAGCCGGGAGCCTGGATAAAATGCACAAGTCAGAAAGAGAGCAACAGTCACTTGCTGCTACTTAGGCTTGCTTGCTGCTTTACTATGCCCTCTGCCATGCCACTCTTCCTTGTAGCTATGAGCTACTAAACCTTTCCTCTTCTAATTTGTGGGTGTTACATATTTTGTCTCAGCAACAAAAAAGTAACTAAGATACCCTGTGCTAAAAGACATGTAGTGTCTCTCCTAAGCATACTACCATTCTTTTACTAAAAGCACTCTAAATTTTGTGTGAGACACTCCCCTAAATCTCATCAATGTGATCTGTGTCCAGTGACGCTAACCCTAGGTCTACATGTGAAGTGTGGATGGCTTAGCTGGTGTCTCAAAGTATAAGATGGCTCAGGGACAGTGTCTTCATTGGAGAAGCACAACCTTTTCTTGGCCAAGAATGGCCTCTGCACTGTAGGATTGTTAAAGTTTGCATAAGTCAGATGCAGCCTGGGGTCCTTCAGTGTCTACTCCACATACCCTGGAGGTCATGACTCTTCTCTCTAAGACTTTGAATACAAGGTACCAAGTTTTCATTGTTATTCCACCTCCGTTTAACAGAGCATGTTTGGTTTTCAATTCCAGTTATTTTACACTTGGGATGTGTTCAGCAAATATTTATTAAGCATCTCTGCATATCCAGTATGCTTAGGGAAGATATTGTTACAATGTTGAATGGAACAAAGTTTTGAGAATATTATTTATTTTCTAGTGAGAGTGAAATAGATTACAGGTATTCCTCAGTCAAAGGTCTACTATCTAGAATATATAAAGAGCTTAAGAAAATCAGTCCCCCTCCCAATTTAAAGACCCAATTCACAAATGGTAATCTGAAATGAACAATCATTTTCCAGATAAAGAAGTAAAGGCAGCTAAGAAACATGAAGAAATTTTCAACATCACTGGTCATTCAAGAGACGCAGGTGAAAACAACAATGAGATTTCATCTCACTCCTCTCAAAGAATGGCTGCTATCACAAAATCAAGCAAAAACAAATGCTGGTGAGGCTACAGGGAGAAAGGAATACTTTTTCATTGTTGGTAGGAATGTAGATTGGTGGAACCATGGTGGAGATCAGTGTGCAGACTCCTTAAAAAACTAGGATTAGAGATCTCATTTGAGCCTGATATTTCTCTGCTAGATATATACATGAAAGAATGCAAAGATTCATATCACAGCAACATATGTATACCCATGTTTATAGCAACTCAGTTTGTAATAGCTAAATCTTGGAAACAAACCAAGTGCCCATCACTGGGAGACTGGATAAAGAAGATGTGGTTCATTTATAAAATGAAGTATTATTCTACCACAAGAATAATAAATTTGAGTTATTTATACTCAGATAGATGTACCTTGAGAACATACTCATAAGTGAAATAAATAGGACACAGATGTGTTAATACCATATCATTTCTCTGGTATAAGAAACTGAAGGTGTAAATGAGTTCCAAAATGTATGATCAGAATTGTGAAATGGGAAGAAGGGGAAGGGGAATTGGTGAGAGGGGATGAAAAATGAAGGAAAAATGGAAACAAATCTTATGTAAATAGGGAGTAGTGGAGAGGTTGAAGGGAGTGAAGAGGAATGGGGATAAACAAGAACAAAGATATATCATGTACAGGTACAAATTACCAATAATAATGTGATCATATGGCTGGGAATTCAGCTAAGTGCTTCCAGTGCCTGCTTTGGAAGCACAAGTTCCCAGATTCAATCCCCGGTACCAATGATGATGATGATGATGATGATAATGTGATCATGGTGTATACCTAAAATGTATCAAATTTAATGAATAAAAAATAAAATAAAAGGATATAAAGTACTGTTTTAAAAGTATAGGTTAATAAGCTAGAACTAAAATGGGAGGGAGCTAGTTGCTTCAGTGATTCTCAACCAGGGATGATTTTTGTTCACAGAGCCACACGGCGATGTCTGGAGACATCTTTAATGGCATAACTGAGAACATGTAGTGTAGAGGCCAGGAACTGCTACTAAGGATCCTTTATACTCAATACAGCCTTTCTCCATAAAGAATTATATTTTGAAATATCAATAGTTCCAAAGTTGGAAAATTCTATCTTAGAGTGAAGACGGAAGACCTCTTAGAGGAAAACTCATTGGAGTTAAGACTTGAGTGACAAGAGAGAACCATTGGAGCAAAGAAATAGGGAAAGTACATCAAACCAGCAAAGAGCAAGTGCACAAGCTTGAGGATGTGAATTAGCTGAATGGTGGAAAAGAATGCAAAGGAGCAAAGAGGTCCAATTTGGCCACTACGGGTGACAACTGCACATTTGAGATAAGGTTAGTGCAAGATATGGACTAGATCACTGTAAATCATAGTAATAAGTTTGAATTTTATTGTGAATGCAAAAAAAGCCAGCTACTCTACAGGTTGAGAAAGGGGGATCACAGGTTCAAGATCAGCTGGGCAACTTTACAAGACCTCGTCTCCAGGTTAAAAAAAAACAATTAAAATGACTGTTCCTGAGTGGTAGAACACCCTTTTGTTAGAGCTCCCATATTGAAAAATTTGTACTTTGGGATCTCACATAAGAAGAACCATGAGATATTTAACTTTCTGCATCCAATTCATTTTACATAGCATTATGGTTTCAAGGTACATCCATTTTCTTCTGAGTGATTCAATTTTATCCTTTATAGCTGAGTAGTAGCCCATTTTGGATATATACCCTACTCATACTCATCTATATGTATGTGTGTGTGTGTATATATATATATATATATATATATATATATATATATATATATATATATATTCATTAGTTACCCATCTATTGAGGGGTCTGTAGCATGCTCTCAAGATATAGCTGCCATGAGTTGTGCTGTTACAAAACAAAATGAAATATAGACAAGAGGAAACTCGGAGACAGACTTTGTGGAGACAGGAAGAGGACTTAAGGATGAGAAGAGATGAGAAGGAGGGAAGGGAAGAAGATAGAAAGGATCAAGCGCAATATTGTTTCTATACTAATCTGCAAAGATGAATGTATTCACTGTGTACCACAAACATACACCGAAAAAAAATCCTAAAAAGGAAAATATTCAGGCAAGGAGATGACACAATCAGATTTTTCATCCTCATGGCCTTTGTGAGAAGAAAGGCAAAATAAGAAACAAGACAATCAGAGGACCACTGCAGTGTTTTTAAAAAAAACTAGGATGACGACCTGAATACACCCATACACAGAGTCCCAAAGAAACACAAGATTCCAGTTAAATTTGGAATTCAGATGAACAGTGAATATTTTGGTATAACAAACCCTATGCAACATTTGGAACATACTTACACAAAAATGTATTCATTGTTTTGCTGAAATGTAAATCTAATTGGGCTTCCTATATTTTCATTTGCAAAAAACACCGGGCAATACTATGCATGCATGAATGTGTGCGCATTTGCATGTGCAAATATAGGGTAGTCCATACTTACAAAGTTAGTTAACCTGTTACATTTCTCAAGTTCAAAAATGATAGGTTCTGCATGAATTATTTCTATATTAGGAAAAAGTATATGTATGTGTATCTATACACATATACCATACATATATATTTTCATACACACAGTGGAGATGATTCAAGTACCTAATCAATTTTGACATTTTTCTCTTTCTCATTAGCTCCTAATCTCTGACTAGCTTCAGGATATCCCCTCATATCTCAGTAAGGCCTGGAATCCACCTAATAAATTGGCACATATTCTCCCCTAATCCATCAACTAGCTGTTTCTTATCTTCATTAACCCAAAACCCCAGGCTCAAGATCCTGGAAGAGCCTTCTTCATGAATTTTATATTCACATGTGAAGTTAATATTTTCAAATTCTGACACATCTCTGGAAAGTTCTGGTAACCAAGCCCTCCTCCACAGTTTCCATAGATTCTTTTTTTCTGTACCTAATTCCTGGTAATTTCTCACATGGCTACCAAGATCCATTTTCTCATGGTTGTGCCAGTCTCTGGCTTAAACCTTCCATGTTCTATTATCATAGTGCAGAACTGTAAACTGATAATTTTTGGTTCAGGCCACACCAACAGGTATCTTTAATTTGAGTCGCCCTATAGTTTAAAGAATGTACTTAACACTTCAAATTAAAATTTACTTTAACATCCAAGCTTGTGGCTGCATTTGAAATACTTGAAGACCTAGCCCCATTAGATCTGCATTATTCCTGGCTGCAACAACTAGAGTTGAATAGGAGCTTTCCTCATTCACTTAGGTGACCTGGCCAGCATCTGGCCTCATGGGGGTAACTGGATTACCTGCTATAGCCAGCATGGGAGGTTCCAATAGATTCCTTCCGTGTTCCCCACTTCAGTCCAAACTCAGGCCTGTTCTCACTGTGTCTACTCTTCCTCTAGGGTAGATTTGCTTCCCACAACTCCAGTATCCACGAGAGCCTGGATGCCACTGCCCCTTCTTCAATCTACATTTTTCATCCTCATTTTGAATTACTTTCTGAAACACTGTCTGTTGCCCTGCTCTGACTTCTGAAAGTTAACAAGCGTACGTTTTCTGGGTGGTCTGAGATATGTGTTTTTCTTCCTCAACATTACTATGTCAGCTCCCTGAGGACAAGAAACTTCCTTGCTGCTTCTTCTAGTGAATCTCAGCTTCCCAAGATGTTCAAAAAGTAGTTGTTGCATGAAATGACTACAGTGCAGTCTCATCAGCATATAATGAGAGAAATGGGCCTCAATGCAGTTCACTTTTGGATTTTATACAGGATGGCTTGAAATTGGTAATTTTTTTCAGAAATCAACTAATCAAAAAAAGCATGGAAGAAATAGAAACTTAGCAAGCTCTTTTAAAGTTTCACCTTAAAGTAATTTGATAAAGCCCCTCTATTAAGCCATACTATCTCATTTTATTCTGCAGATAAATTTGATCCTATGACCAATAAAAACTAAAAGTTCCATTCATTTTGTTCTTGCTTCTTATGAGATTATTAAACTCAGAGATCCAATTTTCTAACATTTTAGAAAGACATTACTTAAATGTTAAACAGGCTTGAAATGAAGAAATAAAGAATTCAGTGGGTTTGTATGTATCTATTAAAACAAAGGAACGAACAGCTGAGAAGATTTAACTCTAGAAAAAATGCAGAGAAGAGTGAGTTTTAAATTATTTATTTTATATATAGACCTTAAAAAAGAAAAAGAATTAAAGAGATTTAAATATTGATTTAATATTTCCTTGATCAAAAAGTCTTTCTGTATAATAATGACCTTTTACATTTTTAAAAGTGAAATGTCAGAAATAATAAGAAAGCCATTCATAGTACGGGGCAGAAAACAATCTATTTTCCTAAATAAGCTCCTCTTGATGTATCATCAAAATCATAAGGCATATAAAATTTTAAATGAGCTTATCATTGAAAACTCGTACATAAGGTATAATATATTTGAGAAAAAAATCTAAATATTGAATAAAGTAATAAACATATCCAACTTAGCTGATTTTATTATGGAATGTATTAGTGAAGATGAAAATAACAATGTAACCAAATTTTAAGAAAGGCTTGTATATATTAATATGCTTTGTGAACACTGAATACCAATTATAGGACACAGAAATAGCTTAGAAGACCTTTTTTCATTAAAGATCATATAATGAAAGTATTTCTCAATCAAACTGACACTTTGGAGGCAGGTAAGAAGAATTTCAGGGAAAAATATTCATATAAGATCACTAGTTTCTGAATAGACCAGATCATAATTTATCATACCATGAATAAAATTCAAAGAAAATGTAAAAAGTCACTAAACAGAGAAAATTAATTATCAACTCAAATATAAGAAAGTAATTATCCAAGGGAGATTATATCATTCATTACTCAGCCCACAACTACTGATGTGAGGTTATTTGTAGAACTATTCATATCTCATTAGCACTAAGAAGGGATCATAGTGAGTGTCGAAGACACCGTCACGCTAAAATACCACCAGGGAACACTTGAACAATGACTCACTGGAGGTCATTCATCTTGTCAACAGCAGAGAAAGAACTAGAATTTAGCTGTCTAGTTCAGAAAAAGATACTGATTGTCTTTGATTAGCTAAACTAAAATTGTTCCCTTTCCCTTCTTTCTTGGTGCACGTTTGCTGCATCAGTCTGTTTTATGTTGCTGTAACAAAACAACTGATGCTGAATCCTTTTATAAGTCAAACAGGCTTATTTAGTTCCCAACTCTGGAAGCCCAGGAGAGCACACTACCATCATTTACTCAGCCTTGGGGAAGTTCCTTGGCTGCTTTGCTTCATGACAGAGAAATGGACAAAGAGTTATCCATGTACAAAGGATCACATGGCAAAACAAAGCAAGCAAGGAAGCCAAGACAGTCCAACTTGCTTCCTAACAATCTATTCCCATGAGAACTGGATCATTAAAGAGACAGCCTTAGTCCCTTCTGAGAAACAGTCTCCCAGGACCTCTGGTTTTTCTCTAGGCCTCAAATCTTATAAGGACCCCCGGTTCGACACTACCAAACCAGAACTCAGCTTCTAGCGTATGAACAATGGGGGACACACTCGAACTGTATTAAAGTGCTGAGCCAAATCCGATGTATATTCCGAGAAAATTCTGAAAGCAGTTTAAAAGGCCCTTTTACTATGAGTAGGAAGCTACTTTCATCAATAGTAGTTTGGAAAATACTGGAGAGGTGATAAAGTGACTAAGAGATTCTCACTTTCAACCTTATCTAATATCAGTGAACAAGATGAGTCCAAGAGGTGATAGACAATGTCACACAGCTCACCAATAGCAAAATTGAGATTAGAATCCTACCTTGTATAATATAATTTCTTCTGTACCATGTCCTTGATCTGCATCTTTGGGGTGAGGCCTGACCTTGACATTAAAAAAAGCTCTCCCATGAATGAGATAATCACAGCAAATGTAAGTATGAACACTACTCTCCAAAGCTGGACATAGAGAATTAGAAGTTTGGTCAGCTAGACACAATGTATCTATCAGTGCTCTTTGTAATTAGAATGGATGGGTGTACTTCACTGGGACTTTTTCTACTATCTACCCTGGGAAAACTGGGCAGTAATTGCTTTAGAACACTGCTGTTGGCTTGTAATCCCAGCACTCAGGAAGCTGAGGCAGGAAGATCATTGTGAGTTCATGGCCAGGCTGGACTACATAGCACGACCCTGTCTCAAAAAGCACAAAAAAGAAAGAAAAATAAAACAAACAATGCTCTTGTGTATTGTAGGCATTTACTCATCACGAGCCAACAGGAGTATAAGCAGAACCAAGAGCTCATAGGCTTTAGAAATAACAGTTATTTTGAGTACCAGATGAACTAACACACTAAGGATTCACTGATTCAATATTTGGGAGGAGTAGCATGTGAAGTAGGGCAAGTGAATTGGTTAAAAAGAAAATCTAAAACAAAAATATTTCTGAAGAAATATATGTCATTTATCCTTGAAGTAAAATAAGAGAGTAACCACTACAAGACCGTCAAACACATGTTATGTATGGTCTATTTTAATAACTGAATAAATCATCTGTAATTAGCAGACAAATTGTTTATATGCAAATGGCACTGGAAAGCATTTGAAAATATTTTAGCACATTAAAAATGTGCTACTGAATCTTATTTCCTTCAAACTTCACATGTAAACTTTTGTCTGCAAAGAGCAGGAAGGGAAAATAGTTCTGGTTAAATTATCAAAAAGTCACATGATGCTCTTACTACCATCAGCAGCGATGATAGTGATAATAACTAACTTTTACTCTTTATGAAGAATCCATGACTATTTTAAAATTTGTATCACAACCAGGTCCTGAGCACTGGGGACAAGTAAAAGTTTAAGGATCTACCAATAGCTTAATTCTCAACCCTGACCCCCTAATGCTCCTATAATTACTAATTATTTATAAACAATACTCAGGTTTTGGACTGCAGTGGACCATGCTGCTCCTCTGCAATGCTCTCTATGATGGTCTACATGCTCTGGCTTAGACCAGGGGGAATCTAAGGCCACTTTTCACTCTTAGGGTCTGCGTTTCTATGACTTTCTGGTTATTCTGATCTCAGAGCAAAATCTACACATTACACATATGTGAAATGGAGGCTTAACTCCCAAGTTTCAAGAACTCTGTGGATTGTTTTCAGCATTTCATAGATTAGTACCTGTTTTCAATATTTAAATTCTTATTGATATGGGGCCTGCAAACATGCAAACTATCGTTTGCTCCTCTGACTCTTTCTCCAAGTACTAGGTTTAATTTTTAAAGGTAACTGGTCACCTATTCCCAAGCCATTTTGACAGATTGACATGACTGAAATCTGTGCTCATGGATAACCTTCCTCACTCGGCAATAATTACTCATTTTGAAAAAAAAAAAATGGAGAGTCCAAAAGGAGCAATCCTAATATTAGATACATTACAAACAGAGGCATTATACTATTAATTTCCCAATGTAGAAGAACCTAGAATGGAGAAACACACATCACATTGGTGGTTTAATACTAGGTTTTCACCTAAGTCTGTTGGTTTACTGATAGTATTGTGGGCCTTATTCACATTGTAATAGATGTGATCTAAAACATGGCTCAGTCTGAAGTTTCCCAGCAGTGAACTGTAGTCTCTGACAGAAGGTTCATCTTTTCCCACAGATGTGTGCGTACATGCATGGTGGCCCAACCATGGCAGATAAGGATGAACAAAGCAGCCGGCGACCGATCAAGGAGCAGAGCTGTCCGATGCTCACACAGGGAAAGGAAGTCATCAATGTGAGATGACACTGTGAATGGGGTGAGCCTCCCTCTCATCATTCTGTCAGTCTTTCCTCATCGGGACTGTTCAGCTTACTTCTCAAAAGGCACATGTCCTCCTGGACCTCCTGAACATTCCACTGCATTAATACTTGTTCTCTGACCTGAAATGGCTTCCTCTATTCCCACTTCCATACATACTACTCATCTTTGAAGATCAAGCTTGTATGCCATTATTTCAAAGAAGCCCCGAGGAAATACACCCTTATCAATATCCACTACTACTTTGGTCAGAGTGTTACCATGGCATTTACAATGTCCCATGACGACTTGCTTAGCTACCTCACCCTTTATGCTGTACGTGCCTCCTGGGGAGAGTCGCAGTGCTATTCTTTGTTATACTTCTACTATTCCATGTTCCCTGATTGTTATTCTTTCATCCCTATCAATCCTTTTCTCAGTGTCACATTCATGGTTGAGTAGAGTAGGTGCTTCATAAATGCTTACTGACTATACCACAGTGGGCACACTGTGGACTGCAGGAGCCTGATGGGTGCTTAGATCTTAAGGAGAGAAACCTCTCATAATGCATTGGCCTGAAGTCTGACCTCCCTGACCTGTAATTTAGGCTGCATCCCAGGGTGTGTCCGGCTTTGTTCATTCTTTCAATGTGCTGCACACTCAAAGTCCAAGCTCACATTAATCGAGATAGCCATCCCACCAGCACTGCTGTGGGAACTACAACTTATATCACTGAAAACTATTTCTGGGGCTTCAGAGAGGGCTGGCAACACAAGATGGAGTTAAACAGTAAGTAGGAAAAGAGGCATGAATCGATTTTACCATGCAAAAACTTAAGAACAAAATTAAGGTTAACACATTTTGCAATTAAATCAGAATGGAATGAATGAGTGTTAGATTTGCCCATTAACTTGATAGGGTGCAAATCAAAATGGAAGCATATTTATAAAGTTCCGGACTCCTTAAAGCTCCTATGATTATCAATTATTTATAAACAATACTGCAAGTGTTGACACTGTATATTCCTATAGAATGAAACATAAAATAATAATGCCTGTGTCTTATGTGATTTCTTCAAGCTAATGATAGGTTTAAAGAAATCTGTGAAGTATTAGGTGAATAAGCACGGACAAGCAGCAGTGGTGTTCATTTTAATGCCTGGCTCCTCTCTCCCTTAAATATTTTATATCTTTTGATACACCAAGTAGGGACAATATTAAAAGGCCCCCCAAGCCCAAATATTTAATCTTCACATAACACAAACTTGTTGAGTGATCCCAAGGAAGATTTCCCTTTCTCTAGCCCTTACATGCCCCCATTTAAACATATGGGCTAGAATCCTTCATCTTTGTCTCTTTTCCAATTGAGTATTCAGCACTTCTATTTCTAAGATTTGTTTGAGTTGCCTTCCCATCTCTTATTTAGAGGAAAATGTAGGAGTTATGAAAAAATGGCAATTTTTAGCATATTTGTTAGCTGTAAAATAAGTTTATTTAAAATTTTTGTGACTTGTGTCTCAAATAATAGAAAGTTTAATTGCATGCCAAAGTACAGTCTCATATAGTAGGCTATCTATGGGTGCGTGGCTGAGGGCTGCATTGATGACATCCAGTATGCAGGCTCCTTCCATCTCTCCACATTGTCACCCTTGGTGTTGCTCTCCATGTTAGACTTAATAGCATGGTGACTGATCTAGTTCCAAGGGCACAAGAAAGAACATGGAGACCAGACCCACACTGACAATTTCCTTTGGGAAGATGCCTTCATTCTACTCCAGGTTAGCAACCAATAACTCAGTACAGATACTTTTATTGGTCATATGACTAAGGTAACTTAGTCATAAGGAACTAACTTAACAAGGAACCATGGGATATCGAGGAAAAACACAGTATGAGAAACATTCTTTCTATAAGATTATCCCAGTTCTGGCTGAATTTCCAGGTAAGGTTAAACAATGCTACTTCATTCTTCTCTCCTGAGCAGAATCATTTCTATACTTATAAATTCCATCCTTAACAATGATTTTTAAATGAATTCATTATCATAGGCTACACTTACCTTCTTGAAATTATTAGAATTCAGTAGTATGGAAGTAGTATATAATTTATTTCAGATGGAATTATATTGCAACCAACAATTACTTGTTGGTTTCTGAATTACTATTCAGAAAGAAAGTTTCACAAAGGGCAACATAGTATACGGCAGCTATGGTCATAGCTGGTATAGCTTTAAACATATAGCATACGGGGAATACACTGCATCACCAAGCACTCCTGTATGGCAGGATCTATCTTTGAAACGGTAAATGAACTACTAATCATAATATATGGGCATTTCGATAGAAAGATTCAGAGCCAGGTAGTAGTATTTGTTCAGGATACTGTAAAATGAATACATCACTGAGTAGCTAACCATGTTGCTATTGCTATTTTCTAGTTTAGATGAAACTATACTGACACCCCTATGCATACTTTTTAAAAAAGAGACTAGCTATTTCTCTCTACTGGGGAATGGGCAGTAGAATTCCTGGGTCATAAAATATGAACTTTTTATTTTAATAAATCGCCAAATTACTTTCCAAAATATTTGTGCTAATTCCTACCAGCTGCATATAAGACTTCATATTGCAAATTCTATTACCTGACTAGTATGTCCGACACATTATATCACTTTTGCCTTCTTACTCTCTTCCTAATTTCCAATTAAATTAAATTCCAACACTTTCTTACATATTTGGTTGTCCTAATGAGCAACTCATGAAAAATGCCCATTTACTTTTTGTATTCACTTTTCTATGAGTTATTTTCTATTGCATACTGACTTTATTAAGTGTTTCATATATGTTACATATTAAGAATATATTAACAACAAAAAAGTAAGGAAACAAATTTTATGTATATGGGGGGGTGGTAGGGTGGGTAGGGCTATGGGAAAAAATGAGAATTAAGTTGTGTCTTATACTGGTACAAATCCCCATTATGGAGTGCAATCATGATGTGTATATTTAATGTACCAATAAAGATTTTTAAAAAAAGAATATATTAACAAAATCTGAAATCTAAATATATATATGTTTTTAGTGAGTACTGCAAAATATGGCTTAAATTTGTATAGCATCAAAGTCATTAACATTTTCCTTAGTGATTTTTTATATTAAGATTACAGTTCTTGCAGAAAATTTATGAGTGATAAACTCACTGATTTTCCAATATCTGCAGATGTCTTCAGATTGATTTTTACTAATGACCTAACAAGGTAGGATGAAAAAACATGAGAGCCGTTTCTGCTCCAGCATTGCTGTATGGTTTTTATATCTAATACAGCTGCCAGAGAGTCTCATGCTAATCTGCTGGTTTGTTTTCCCCAGGAACTGATTTTTTCTCTTTATTTTTCATAGTCTTATGTGTTATAATATTGAGGTAATGAATATTCTTAATATATTTGAAACTTAATTTGTTTGCCATGTAGTGAAACTTAAATCTAAGGTTTGTGGGTCTGAAGAACTGTAAAAGAAGAACTATAGTGAAGAAGAAAGAAAAGAGAACATTAAAGAGAAGAGATAAGAGAGGAAAGAGAGAAGTAATACTAAGTAGAAGGACTAGAAAATGTGTGGACAATGATACCAGTAACATGAAATCTATGTACACAATAAACTATTTACATGTGTCTTGGTTTTGCTTACATAATATAGCTTTATTTTAAAAGGACATTTAAAAATTAAGAAAAAAACTTACTTTTGCCCAAGTAAAACCAACAGGATTGAGAAAAAAAACCTGAGGGTTTAAAATACAGATGTATTATGCAAATTGAAGATATTTTATGACACAAATATTCTGTCATCTCAACTGTAGGTGATAACAATAGGAAGTTTGACTGAAGATAAAAGACAACTTTTTTAAAAAACAAAAGAAATAATTGAGATGCAATAAATATTTGTAGTTTTAAAAACATTACAATAAAAGGCATGTTACCAAGAATGATGAGCTAAGTTGAGAGGGACCATATTCTTACTACTTTGAAGCGATTAATGTCAATGAAGACTATACTGCTTTTTTAATTTAAACATACATCATATGTTTTAATCAGCTTTCACTGATCAAATGTTTATGGGAATTTTGTCAAATAAAAAATTATAATGTGTCTTCATTCACTTTATACCCTGGATCTAGAAGCTGGGACTTTTGGCTCCCCCAACTCCAAATGACCATAATGACAAGCACTTTGAACCTACTCAGGACACCAAGGCAGCCAGGACAGCACAATTAACAACATTCATGAAAGAACTTGAAGAGCTACTTCAGCAACTTCCTAGAATTATGTGATAAGAGTATTCAAAGTGAGCGGAAGTGTAACTGAAGGTGAGTAATGGCAATGTGTTTTTTATTGTAACATTCTTTAAAATTTAAACATTTGTGATGTTTGTATTTTACTTTATGTGCCACCATATACCCATTTAAGCTATTTAATGTACAGCCCAAGTTATTGTGCAATGGAATTAATACGTGCCAGTCACATTATATCTTATTAAATCTCTAAACTTTTTGTTCATTCTTTTCAGATTTGGCTTTATGCAATATAATTATTTCTGTTTATAAATTTATAGAGCCCACTAACAAGAAACTTCTGCATTTTCTGAAACTCTAAACTCAGGAAGCACAACGGTATACATTTAAGAGTTATTTCTTTTATTATTCATCCCTATATTTCTAAATATGTTTACCTTTCAATTTAGCAATCTTGCTTTGGGGTTTAACTACAATACTCCCCCTCTGCAGGTTCTCAATGTTTATAACAGACATAACAGGCCAATAACCAATCTTTACATTATTATGAGTTCACTCCTGAGCCAAATATTACACTATGATCATACTTTTTTCAACTTTTTCTCTTACACGGGTTAATACATTATTCGGTCAGGTTGAGACTTTTTTGCTTCTTTCCTATGTATGGCACCTTCCTTAGAATCTTGCTTTCCTCTTCAAGAAATAACACTCTTATTTTCTTTTTTTTTAAATTATCTTTATTGGTACATTAAATATACACATCATGATTGCACTCCATAATGGGGATTTGTACCAGTATAAGACACAACTTAATTCTCATTTTTTCCCATAGCCCCACTCACCCTACCACCAACACTCTTATTTTCTTGGAGAGTATTCTCCTACATCACCATTTGCACTTTTCTGGAGCCTTAATACTTCAATTATTTTTAGAGATTAAGCTATCCTTTTAATGAGATAGAAAATGGTTACTCAACATGACTGCTATAGGTGAAGAAAAGTACCTGGCATAGCTGTACTGTCCTTAACTTTAGCTATTTTGGAACCTGAAGATGTGGCAGAAATTTCAAGAAACCATGTGCCAACCTACATCATCACTTTTCAGTATCTTCTTTTAAATGTGTAAACACCCACCACCCTGCTATATTAAGCACCACACCTCCATACACTTCTTGAGATTTGTCCGAAGATCTTACCCTCACTCCTCTATCAACCTCAAGAACTTCTTTGATGCTTCTTGTTGGTTAATGTCCTTTTACATTAATTTTATGGGGTTTGTGTTTTGGCGCTCTCTCTCTCTCTCTCTCTCTCTCTCTCTCTCTCTCTCTCTCTCTCTCTCTCTCATCTTTTCTTTGTCATTCTGAGAACTGAACTCAAGGTTAGCCCACTGAGCTATAACACCAGTTTTGGTTAATATCTTTCTAATTCCCTTACTCATGTTTTAAAAGGATTTCAGATGAGAAGAATTGTGTGTGGACAGGTTAGTATGTCAGTCACAAGTCCTGAAGCTCTCTTTATCCGAGGCCTCATTCCCTCTGTCATCTGTTCCTGTTTATGTACTTTAGCTGAACCATAATGTCACTATGGCCTCTGACCTGGTCCCTCTAACATACTACTCACAATAGCACTTCTAATTTCTGCTTCATCAGAGAAACAGGTGGAAGAGAATACTTTTGTTCTGCCAGTACATGTGAAAAACACATTTTCCTATATATGTAGTACAAAATTTAGTAAAAATGAGCTCTTTAAGTATTTCAGCTTTTGTGTGTTATTTTTATTTCATAGTTTGAACACTGCACTATCTCAGAAATCAAATATGTACTTATTTAGGGTCATAAAAAATAGAAATTGATTGCTTGTTTTAAAACTAGGGATGAGGGAAGATACAGTATAATGAAGTTATCCAAAATTTCTGCAAATTTAATTAAGGAGCCTTTTATTTTGTATTTTCCTGGATCATTTCATGGAGAACACATCTCCACATTAATTCTTGTGACTTTCCTTGTCCTTTCTTTTTCTATTTTCACGTGTATACTTACTGTGGCTTTATAGAGTCACTTCTAGGCAAATAGGGAATTTCCTCTGGTTTTGTGACTAAATGATGCTTAAGCCGTATGCCAATGAGACATTCATTATGCAGGGTGCTAAGGCAAAGCACCCAATGATCTGTGAAGGAAACAGAACTTCATCTTTGGTATTTTAAAAGTACTTCCCAAGACAGACTGTAGCAGTTCACCACAAAGATAAAAAAAAAATAGTCTCAAGTAATTTTAGAAGACAAAAGAATGGCACGTATGTACTGTCATCACTTAAAAACACATAAACTGCACGCAGTCTGAGTTCTTCCCGAGCAAAGAGTTCTTGAATAGGTAGAAGAAAAGTTCAAAAAAATGTATCAGCCAGAAGTATTGTGCTAAATTGCCCAATTACTCTTGTTCTGTGGCAACTTTCAAAATACAGTTCATAGCTCTTGCTGAAGTTGATAGTTCATTTTCAACTGCAAAGAACAACTGAGAAGTTTGTTTTTCCTATTTGGAGGTGATGAAAAGTGAGCAAGGTCATAAAGCAGATATGCATTGCTGTCATTTTTTTCTGAAGGGGCTATAACAAATTCTATTAGGCAAAAATAGAGAAAGAAGCCAAGGAGATCATAGCACATAGGCAGGCTGGTCATGGGGCTACAGCCTGGATGTCCAGCTGGGGGCCAAAGCAACAGGTTAGATGTGGGGCGAGGGTGGCAGGAGAAGCTCATTAGCTCACTTCTCTTTCATAGTCTATCAACTAGGATGAGGCTGTATCAGAAAGAAAGGTGATGAACGTTGGCATCAGGCATGCATCCCCAAAATATGACGTTCATTAAGTCACTTAACCTAATGAGAGAAACATAATACATATTTCACAGAAACCTCATGAAGACAGTGATACAATGCACGTACATCGGCTTTACAGTGTGTTAGGAATAATCAGTATGTGGTTAGGTTTGTCCAAAACCCTGCTTTTATGCCGACAAATGGACCCCACCCACTCAATTGGGTGGCATTATGCTGAGATGCAACGCCAAAGACAAGGACACCTTGGAGTACCACGAAAGAGAGATGTGACTTGAAAGTGAATCGCCAGCATTTTATACTCACCCAGGATAGTATTTGCCAGAAAGACCAACCCTCCCTTTTCTTCCTTGTATGCTTAATATTCTTCTTAATACAGAGTGAAGTGTTTTTCTCAATACTAGAAGTCTTTCTCAAGTATAAAGTCAATAACTTGATGTGGGAAACCTCTCTTGATCTCCTTTAGATTAAAGACCAATGGGTATTTATTCCAAATAAGCAGGAATCAAAACATAATAACTTGCAAAGCAAAAACTGTCATCATTCCATTACTATTGACAGCCTATGGGTTTAATTTGTTTCTGAGCTTCTCTCCTTCTCTCTTGTGTAATGTATATAAATGTGATGAACTCACAGTTTAATTAGGAATCAGGTCTGGGTTGAGATGCTAGTAACCCAGCCTGCCTCAGCCACACCCAAGCCTTCATCCTAAGAGCTTTCTATTAATTCTCTATGTAAGATGATTAAAAGGTTGGGCCGGGGAGTTAGCTCAGTGGTTCCGGCGCCTGTCTTGCAAGCGCAAGGGCCCGGGTTCGATTCCCCGGTAACCACATAACAATACTGGGTGTGGAGACCCACACCCAGCAACAACCAGTACCACATACCACAGTGCCGGGCGTGGTGGCTCACGCCTTTAATCCCAGCACTCGGGAGGCAGAGGCAGGAGGATTGTGATGTGAGTTTGAGGCTGAGCTCAGGGCCAGCCTGAACCACAAAGCGAGACCCTGTCTCAAAAAACCTAAAAAAAAAAAAAAAAAGATGATTAAAAGGTTGACTTACTGATAAACTAAATTAGATTGAAATAATAAGAAAACATTTTATTGCTTGAATTATTAACCAGCTTTCCTCTCCTTACTTTTTTTTGTTGTTTGTTTGTTTGTTTGTTTTGCTTTGCTTTTTGTTATTTTTTAAAAAATATTTCCATAGCAAATGCATTACTCAGCCTCACTCTGCTTTCCAGGCACAGCTCCTACTTTCTGCCTTAATCAGGTCTCGGAAACCTTGACAGTCTCTCTCTGGATCACTTCTTCCAGCACTTGCCGCTTTCTTCACTTGCTTCCCTGACCTTCTGGTGAACACAGGGCAGGGTGTCCTGAGTATCCAGCACTCCCAACCCTGATGTCCCCACCACTGCCTGCTGCACAGATGGTCCTGGATTCCGACTGCGGGACAGAAGACCTTAACTCCTCAGTCTAACCTCCCTCCTGCACATCACACACACCTGATACACAAATGATTATTCTGATGTACCTCAGTTACTAAGAATGATTTTTTTAAATATTATGACATTACAAAAAGTGCAACTTGCCTTGTTAGATCATTGGTTCTAGATTTGCAAAATCTTAATTGTCAAGAATAATGTGCCAAAGATAGTTTAGAAATTATGTGGGAGATAAACATGAATTTATCTGTTTGGACATTATCTCTGACTTTGAGTATGTTATTTTCAAGAGGCCATCATTTATTGAGCACTTGCTAAGTGTTGCTGTTAAGGGCTTACGTGATAAAACCATCTCACAAGGTAATGTTATGCTCACAGTGACAATATGTCCAATACATGCAAACTATGTTTCCAAACCCAGAGAGGCATACTCAGGCTCCTACACTCAAATCCCACAACAGCACCTCCTAGGATGGACAGTGTACCTATACTCCATTGGCTTCGCAAGCTTCAGGGTTGTTTCCAACTATAAGCCTGTGGAGGGCCTGGGATGAAACTCTCACAGATCTCAAATCAGGGCTATACACAAAGGAATCATGAATACGTGTTTTGATTAGGATGAAAATAATTAAAAATGAAATTGTAGAAATGGTCTCAGGGAATACTGATTAGACCAATTTAATAAAACCCCCATCACCACTCCACTAAAAATACATTTTTAGCATCTTGATGATTTAATCGAAGATTGCTATATTGCAATTCCCAGCTGCACACAACCTATTCTCAAGCATGATCATTATAATCTCGTGCTTTATTAAACATCTGAAAGGAATGGCATAATGGTCCTTCAAGGACAGCTCCATTAGGAAAAAAAATAGAATAATCTACAGTATAATGTGTTTAAAATGCTTTTTAAAATAGTGTTGTCATTAAGGTGATCAGCACCTGGGTTATTCCCATTGAAACAGCCTGAGGTCTGCTTGATTAAAGGGACAGCTATGCATCCTTTTCCTGGCTCATGAAATGAACCAAGGACAGAGTCAGCACATTTCTCTGTGGATCATTTCATTATAACAGAAATCTCCAAAAACCAGTTAGGTGTTAGTGAAATCAACTAGACTGGGAAGTAAAATGATGTATATTTTTATTGGCTGATAAAAGCTAGACTATATATATTCGCATTTAGAAACTGGTTAAAATGGTCCCAAAATTCAGTTTGATGCTGAAAGATCTTTTGGCTAAAAACAAAACATTAGTTTTCAAAAGCACAAGCTCACTATTATTCTCTGTCTTTTGTTGCCAATACTATATCAAGTAGTTAGAATGAATCTTGCCCAGAAGTCAATTAATATTCCTCAGTCTGTGTCTGAGAGCACAGGTGGGACCCTATTGGTCTCAAAAATGAATAATAAGGTTAATAAAACTTACATTTCTATTATGACTGAAGATTTACAAGCACCTTTCAAGTCTTATACCATTATAACATTTTCACACCAACAACGTTATGACTACAATTTTTCAGAAGAAAAAGAAAACTGAAATGATTATGTGACTAGCTGGAGATGACATAGAATCTAAATGACTTGAAGATTCCCTGCCAGATCTTAAAACAAGCTCTGGAGTAGACATACTGCATTTTCTTTGTCCATTCATCTGTTGATGGGCACCTATGCTGTTTCCATACTTTGACTATTAATCTGTCATAAAAAAAAAAACCTGGGCCTGCAGATGTCACTACTACATGCTGACAATATGGAATGTTATTTGGGGACAAAAAGAATGAAATCATAGCATTTTTAGGAAAGTGGCTGGAATTGGAGACTTGTGTTAAGTGAAATAAGCTAGACTCAGAAAATCAACTATCATATATTTGTTGTCAAATGTGGAAACAAAAAATCAGAGGTAAGAAAAGAGGAGATGACAGGAAAATAAACAGGAGATTACTGGATAAGAGGAGAATCAGAGGGAGGGTAAGGGAAGGAGAGAAGGGTTTTGGAAGAGTTAACTTAATCCAAGTATATATAGACATGTACAAATAAATCAAATTGAAACTCATTTTTCTGTATCAGCTACATGGACTAATAAAAATGGGCTACATTAATAAAATATGGCCTTGAGCTCTTTATACTATCCAAACGTTTCAAAAAAGTTTTCCCTTATCTGATGTTTGTTGCACTATCCAAATTCTGCTGAATATTATTACATGCTTTGCAAATGAATCTGTAAATGGTTTGTGAAAAATGAACCTCTCATGGCTCAGTAGGCAGCAGGTAGTGATGACTGCTATCCCCCTGCTGTGAGACTGAGGGCAAGGTAGTAAATCTCTCTGAAACGTCCTCTTCATTAATATCAAAGTAATAGTACACACTTGCTCTTGAGAAAAAACAAAACAATTATGGAAGAGGAACTCTTCCATTTTGTGACTTCTCAGAAGACATTTAATGTACAACATCTCAACTTGAACAGTTAGAACCCAGAACCCAGATAACAATTAAAATTGTGAATGTTGTGGGTGGGGCTATGGGAAAAAATGAGAATTAAATTGTGTCTTATACTGGTACAAATCCCCATTATGGAGTGCAATCATGATGTGTATATTTAATGTACCAATAAAGATAAAAAATTTTTTTAAAAAACTGTGAATGTTTGTTTTCTTCAAAAATCGAGTTTTTGGAAACAAAATAAATGGAAAGTAGATGTGGATGGGATACTCCGCTATGAACAGGAAATAAAAAAATGGCAAAAGAACAAAAAGACAAAACTAAAAAGCAAAGGCTAAGGAAAATTAAAAAGAAGAATTTCAAAAAATATGATGATAGTACAAGTATGTACTTAGCCTTCAGGGGATAATGTGACAGCCCAGAACAAAAAGAACATTTACACACATAATTTTTTCCATCAACTGTGGGATGGCTATTATTATTACTATCATTTTATAGTAAAAAATAAACAAAAAAAGAGAAGTTATTTATCTTCCCCAAGGTCACACAGCAAGCAGGTAAGGATCAAAGATTTGAACCCTATCAGCCTGACTCCAGAGTCTGTGCTGTTGACACTGCTCAGAGTTGCACAAGCACAGAAAACACTAAGTGACTGAGCTAAAGGAGTTCACTCAGGAAGGCAAAAATTACCAAGTGCCTTATGATTTGGATGCTCATGGTCTAATGCAGCAAGCCACTAAGAGCTTGGGATGAGACCACAGTGTGGACTTTGTTGTTCTTTGTGTAACTGCAAAGACTTGAAAGATCGCTTTGGTTGAGTAGCTGAAAGACACCACATTTTCTCAGCAATCCAGTTTCAACATTGAGAATATGAGGTTGTCCTGGAAACCTCATTTTCCAGACTTCCTCACCAGTGTGGTGTCACTCAGGTTTTTACAGTAGGCTATTCGTTGCTCTCTTAACTCACAAACACCACCTGCTTCACTGATCAGCAGCAGTTCAATAGGCATTTTTACCTGTCTTACTCCATAGATCATAAGAGACGAACCCTTCAGTACTGACTCCAGTTGGAAACATATTCAGACCTGGATGTGCCATTACCCTGTGACCTTGGATAACACATTTAACCTCCTATGAAAACTGCTACAATCAGACCCACTTCACAGGGTACTTGTGAGGGGCACCATGAACTTTCAGCAGTGAAAATATCTGAAGTCTGGACCTCAGTAGTAAATACCACATATGAACAGCTAGATTGTTCCTAGAACTTCAGAGTTGATAAATCCATCTCAACTTAAAAATGACCTACAAATCACCTGCATTCAGTAATTCAAAATACTGGATGTGACTTCAGATATGGGGCCATCTCTTTCCCAACAAAGGCTCCGTGCTGCAGCCACAACTGCAGTTAACAAAAATGAGTGCAGGCAAAATATTCCAAGCCATTATTATATATCATTAATGTCACTTTTAGCACTGGAAACTGCTTTCTTGTCATTCTTATGATTAATGACTCACCCGTGTCTGGGCTACAAGAGAAGTGGGCGGTCTGAATACAAGCACAAGAATCAGTATCAAAATCAGGATTGCAAACTCCCTCGCCTGGATCACAAGTTGGAGGACAGCCTGAATAACTTAGTGATAGTGAAGCCTTGTCCCAGAATTTAAAAAATAAATTATGAGCTGTGAGTGTTGCTCCATGCAAATACGCAGGGCTCAACCCCTAGGACCCCCAGAACAAATAAGCAAACAAAAAATTCTCTCACCTGTTCTGCATAGTCCAAGCAAGCTTCAGGCTAGGATTAAAGCCATCATTAAAATACTTATCATTTCTAAACAAATAATTTTCTCAAGTAGTCCAAAAGTATATCTGAACAGGACTTTTTAATGGCCAAGGGATAATTCTAAGTTTAGATATAAGGATTTCTAGCCAAATCTAAGAGTGAGTATGAAAATTCAATCATGTCCATTTAGATACATGTTTCAAGAAATGTAAGCCTGAGAATGGGTGTGAAAACCTTAAATAAAATATGATGGAAGCTGAAAAATAAATGTATTTTAAAGTTAAGAAAATGGTGACCATAAATTTAATGATCTAGTTGTACATATAATGAAGACAAAAACTAGCATTAAAACCCAAATATCAGGTACAATGTTGTAGTTAGAAGCAAAAAGCTCTGATGTTCTATTATTTTTTTAAGTGAAATCTTTACTGGTACATTACATATACACATCATGATTGCACTCAAGAATGGGAATTTGCACCAGCAAATGACAAAACTTAATTCTCATTTTTTTCCCATAGCCCTACCCACCCTACCACCTCCAGCCCCTATATACATGAACTTTGTTTCCTTTCTTTTTTGTTATAATCTCATTGTTTTTCCCCTTTACCCCATTTCACTTTGAGTATTTTCTATTTCACAATATATAATATACATTCTACAACTCATTTACATCTTCATTTTCTTATACCAGAGAAAAGATACGATATTTACACATCTGTGACCTATTTATTTTACTTATGACGATGTCCTTAAGGTACGTCCATTTAAACATAAATGATTCATACTTATCATTTTTTATGGTGCAATAATACTCCATTCTGTAGAAGAACCAAAACTTTTTTATTCAGTCTCCAGTTGATGGACATTTGGGTTGTTTCTAAGATTTAGCAATCACAGACTGAGCTGCTATAAACAGGGTACACATATGTCACTGTGATATGAATCTTCTAATTCTTTTATGTACACACCTAGCAGAAGAATAGCAGGGTCAAATGGCACCTCTAATTGTAGTTTTTTGAGGAATATTTATTGCATAGTAGCAGGAATATAGTTAGTTGATAGTAATGCACTGTATATTTCAAAGTAGATAGAATTGAATATTGTCACCACAATGAAATATGCATTTTAAGTGACAGATATACTAATTATCCTGATTTGACCACTGAACAAAATACACATGAACTGAAACATGGCACTGTATCTCATAAATATGTATAAAAATGAAACTGACCCTGGAAGTCCTTTTCCCCTGGTCAGTGATTTTTTTAAAAATAGTATAAAGATAAAGGTATAAAAAACAAGACTATTCTATTATTTTATGAATAACTCAGGTTCCTCTTGTCCTAATAACAGGGAAAGCCTATCTTTACTTCCTCACTCCAAATTTAAGAATAGCTTTGGGAAGGGCATATGATCAACAGGAAGTTGTCCAAAGTTCACTTTGATTGAATGAGAATGGTCCAAATTCATGAGTTGAAAACATAGCGTGACTTTGACCTTTAAATCTTTTGTGAAATCAGCTATCTCTCCCTAACTCATATGCACAAGAAAGGAAGGTACTGTATTCCATGATGCTAATATAAAGGGTTAAGATTCTGGGAAATTTTATTGTTTGAAGCAACTTTCCCACTTAAAGAGTCCAGAACGTATCACCTCTGTGTAGTTTCAATCATCATTGATGTCTGTAAAGCTTCTGAGACAAGAAAGCATCGTCTTACACTCCTCACTCCATGCACGGTGCAGAATTTCATTCAGGACTTGCTCTTTTTTTTTTTTTTTTTTAGAACCATCTGTTTAAAGTGACTTTATTAATTTGCTTTGCTATATTTTTTGACATGTCTACAAATTACAGATCATAAATTTTCTAATAACAAATTGTCCACGGAGCTCTAGGCAGAACCTAATGCGAGAGTCTAAATCTAGAAGTGGTATTTACATCTGTACTCGAGTAACTGGTATGTAATATAAACCATACTTGCCAATGCTAAAAGCAAGCCGTAGACAAGCTCTGAGAACACAAAATATACTGCTGTTGTAGGTTTTCCATCTTTAGGCCTAGTGAGCCCTGAAGGAAGGCTGTAATTTCACTCTCATTATATGGTTCTATCTTATTTCACTGTTTTATTTTAAAATATAATATTTAACTTAAGTTAAAAGAGACACTTTATGGAAAGTTAGCACTAAATCCACTCTCCTTTACCATCAACCATTTGAAAATTTATTTATTCTAGACAATCAATCTAATGCTCTTTGTTTTAAGTGACAAACAACAGAAGTTGTACAGATATACACACATTCATTACCTACGCATTATACAACACGATGTCTTAAAATATATATGTTTATGTGCATGTGTGTGAAATGGACACATCAACCTAATTAACAACTCTAGTACCTCAACTACTTATCAGTTATTTTTGTGATGAAAACACAGTCCAATCTTATTGGTTTTCAAGAAAAAATATGTTATGATTATAATCCCCATGCTTGGCAATAGAAACCTTGAACTTATTCCTTCTGACTGAAATTGTTTCCTTTGTGTCTAATACTGTATTTGTAAATACTCACCCAGCATTTCTGTAAAACACCAGACTGCATTTCTCCTAAACACCACAGCACCTTTTCCCAGCTCCTGACAGGAAGTACCTGAGGGAGGCTGGGACTGATCCCAAGCTGGGCGCCCACAAGGGGAATGGGGGAGGGGGGGCGTCTGTGCCCAAGGTGACAGGAACAGCGTCCCCCAGGCTGACTGCCAGCTCCTTCCTCCACCGAGGTTCACATATGGGAAGATGATATCCAGACGTATCACCACAGGACAAAATTAAAAATGTTTTGTAAGCTGAACACTGCCTCTGTTATAGCAGAAACGGGACTACAGTCGGGCCATTTATTGGTTTGTTCTAGCTATTTGCATTAAAAATAGATATAAACAAATGTGTTGAGGAGCTATGATATTCTTATTCATCTTAGCTGTTAACTTTTGCAGCTGTATCTATATTGTATTGAGAACCCTTTGTCTTCTTTTGAACAAGGTATGATACCTTTTCTGTATAAAACTCTCATCCCTTGGATTGTTAGCTCTTTCCTGGTTCTCATTATTCTGAATGGTTACATTTCTGTTTCTGTCTTCTGTTCCTTGTTTTCCTTCTGTCCCTTAAATGAATATGAAATCTAAGGTTCTGACCTCTTTTCTGTCTCAGACCCTTACACGTCCCCTGAGCCGTGGCACTGCATTCTAATTTGCTGAACATGGTCACATCTATTTCCAGCTATCTGACTAATCAACCTTGTATTTGTATTTCAGGTTTTTGCATTCATTACCTAACCTACTCAAGGTATGGGCACACACATACACACACACACACACACACACACACACACAGATGCTCCTCCCTCTAATTTGTCTAAGATTTCTTGTCCAGTATTCCCTGAGCTGATTAGATTTTAAAACTTTAGCCATCTAATTTCTGTCCCTCCTTCATCACATTGCTACAATCAAGGCGATTCACGCTGGTGTCACATTGCTCGTGGCTTGTGACATCACGTATCACTTTCTTCTTTGAGTTTCCATTTAATTCATCTCAGATTAAACTAACCACCTCTTCCACTGCTTCAGTCTTCTATATCAAATATTCAAGAAGGCTCTAGAACTATATCGGGAAGCACCAGTGTAACTTAGTGAAGTAGAGCTGACACTGGATCTCTGCCCAAAATGTATGCATATCCTACAAGCTTACCTTTTCTTTTGCTGCGATTTCTCTGCATTCTAGCCTTTAGTCCCCACATTCTCCTAAATGTCAGCAAGCCTAGGGAATGCCTTCTCGTGTATGCCTGCTCTTTCCTCAGCCTTATCTCCCCTTCTAGACCTACTAAAGTCTATCTTCCTCCTGCGTTTCACTTAAATAATATTTCTTTGTGAAGCCTTTGATGAACACCTCTGGGACCTTCTCTTTCCACTCCTGAACATCTGTGCATTCCAACCACATCTATGACAAAGGGCCTCAACTTACATTTATTTGTACCCTTGTCATTTTTCAGTATCTTGGTATCAGTATCTTGGAGATGGGGCTGTGCCTAATTGAACACTGGAAACCTCCAAGTACCTAGAAAAGTGCTCCGATATGTTATAGGTGATCAGACATGCTAAGTATTGAACAATGGGCTTCTCACTGCATAAGCCAGGAACAGAGATAACAATGCAATACTAAGAAAGGGTATAGAAAGTAAACTGCATACCTGAGAAATGATATGGACTTCTTCAGTGATGTTGGGATTTTATGAGGTGCATTATCTAAAGTGGCTTCCAAGATTCCATGCACTACAGAGGAACCACTGATTCCTACTGTCACAGTGGTCTATTTTCCTATCCCTAAAGCTGGACAACCCAGTTCTGCTGAATCCAGGGTACTGACCATAAGTTCTGCTCTGAATGTGTATTTCAACCTTCACGATTGGACTTACTTCTTTCACTAAACACTCCAGTTTTGGTCATGGGATTCCTTAGCTCCATGCAGAGATTGAGCTTTAGGTTTTAGTTTGTGCTTCTCAATACCGTCCTCACGCCTCCTCTAACATGCTCCTACACTGCAACCTCAGCCACTGCTCTCTATCTGCTGAAGCACTACTGAAGGCTCCCCAGCTCTACACACCCCCACTCTGCAGTGCTGGGAAGCTCAACCTTGTGCTCTTGCTGGCATGCATGCCTGGCTTTCGCAACCTAGCTAGGCTGGCTCCAAAAGTGGGCAGCTGGATGATGGCAGAGTGTTCAGTGCCCAAGAGGGAAGATCTGAAGCAGAGCTCTGGACTCTTCCCCTCTGACCTTTCCTGTCCTGGTTGACCTGGCTCTGCCCACAGATGGGACCATTGACAAGAGGCCAGATGGGGAGAAGCCAGTAACAATGTGCCACTTTTAGAAGAGTCGGACTCAGCTGCTGCCCGTGGCTGGCCCGGAGTTGACTTCACAGATCAGTGTCCAGGACAGGAAGCTATGTCCTCGGGTGATCCTATAAGGCTGTGGTTAGAAAATTACAAAAGAGCTTCAGCAAAACGAAATACTTTTAAGAGAAAAGATATTGAAAATACTATCATAACCCTCTTCACTCTTGTAATAGGTGTATAGCACGCATCTAAGCAATAAATACCTATACTTCAAAATGCTCCAAAACCATTGAAATAAACCAAATTTCATTTTTAATGCATGCAATAAACTTTTTCCCTAGGATATCTTTTAAGATTGCTCTAACTTTAAAAAAAAATAACAGCTGACTTATTCTGTATTCCTATGGCTCAGAATAAATAGATCAACTAACTTTAAAGTTGGCAGGTTTACAGTTCTCACAGAGAAGAGAAATTAAAGCCAAAGTGAAGATAAAAAAGTAAGTATTTTTTATATTTATGAAGTCTTAAAATTACAGAGCTGAACATACAAGGTCAATACAGAGCTGGCAGAGAGCTGGAGTTAAATATTTCCTACATTAGTTTTATTTCCTCAAGTGAGAAACTGCTCCGAGGGGTGGAGTAGTGAGCCAAGCAGAAGGCGAACAGTGGGCTATGGTCTGATGCTCCGGGCAAACTTCACCTTCTGCGCAAACACTGACAACTCAAAGATCTGGCTAATGTTAGTCACAAAACTGATTGTGTCTATCAAAAATGAAATTTTAAAAACCAATGTGAATTATGAGATATGATACCTTAAGGAAGTGTAACTCATGAGACCAGCCATAGATCTCTAAGTTGAAGGTATTTTGCACCTATTTTCCTATACATCTGTGGTTCCCACCCTTTCAGCAGTAGGTTCCACAAGACGAGATCTTTGATTTTCTTATCTGCTACCCCAGTGCTGAGCATAACTTCTGCCACGTGGCAGTTCCTCAACAGAAACCTATTGAGTGAATGAATAAACTCTGATGCTTATTCTGACCTTCTCATAGTGGCTCAATGAGCCCAGCTCCTGTTTCAATTTGGGGAAAGAAGAGTTGGGAGATTTGCTTGTTCATTCACTAAATATATATGGACATCAAAGGACTATAATTTAAGGTATTACAGTCAAAGGAAACATTTTATTTTATCAGTTTGAGAGCCTGTCCCTAAAGCATGAGAAAGAATATTAATCTTCCCCATATTCGTCTCCTATCACTGAAAATTTATTAACATTTAATTGTCTTGAATTTGAATTCAGTTTCCAGGCAGCTTCTGTGAATTAGCATCCTCTGAGTAAATGCTTGCAGAAGATTAGTTTTTGATCTCCAAAGGTACTTAATTTAGGTTGTTTACACGACAGATTGGGACAGAGTTAAAGGTTAAATTCTACCTTTGAAGTCTAAATATAACTGACAACCGATATTAATAATTTTATAATTACTGAAACTATGATTAGAATTGTCTAAATATTTCAAATTAAGAAAAGTGTCTTATGATTCCTACTCTCTCCCTGGGAAGTGACCTGACTTTTGAATTTTCATTACCCCTAAAATTATCAGCTTCCACACAGCATTTATGAAAAGAAATTAACATAAACATTTAAATGAGGTTTTTCTGAAAAGTTACTTGCTCATATAAAATTGAAAGTCAACAATGAAATTACTTACATTAATCATTCTTTCACTCACTCCACCCACACCACATAATTATGCTAAGTTTTGTGGATGCAAAAAAAGATACTGTCCCTATCATTAAGGAATCTAGTAGAAGAACTTGTTTTCATTTGTTGATGCTACACTCTCATAAGTGTTGTTGTTTATGAAGATAACATGACTTGATTCTACACTAAGCTTGCAGCTCTATGAGTCTGGGGCTCCTAATCATTAAACCTTTGGGACAGTAAGAATGGATTAATGGGGCTGAGGATTCCGGCGCCTGCCTTGCAAGTTCAAGAACCTGGGTTCAATCCCTGGTTACCACATACAACAATGCTGGTGTGAAGACTCACACCCACCAGCATTCAGAAACACATACCACAGTGCAGGGCATGGTGGCTCATGCCTGTAATCCCAGCACTTGGGAGGCAGAAGCAGAAAGATTGCTGTGAGTCTGAGGCTGAGCTCAGGGCCAGCCTGAACTACAAAAAAGGCAAGTCCCTGTCTCAAAAAAAAAAAAAAATGGACGAATATGCCACACTTTCAAAGGACTAATAAAGGTAAATGTGAAAAGAAGGAACAAAAAAGATGATATGGCATGTGGTAGGAAGGAAAACCTGCTGCCTGGAAGGAAGATCTACAGCAGTCCAAGGACGGCAGGGAGCCCCTCGGGATGGACCCATGCGTGACACGGTTGTCTTCAGGTTGGCAAGCTGGACAGGGTGCTCAGTGCATCAGGGTACCACGTCACAATGCTTGCCTACACAAGAGGCCTGTGCAGACCCACACACATTGTGGCTGGGAAGGAAACTGAAGCTCTGGACACAGTCAAGGACTTCCTCAGGCTTTCTCATAAACTGTTACTTGTAGAAAAACAATACTTCTGAATAGGATCAAACTAAAGTTTACAACTGGAATATACTTAATTTTTTAAAGTATCTAATTCAAGGTCAAAGAGCTTTTGACTCTATAGTTTTAAAAGATTAATTAAGAGTTTTCTTTTCAAATATTAGTGCTTTTGATTACTTCCAGGAAACCAGTTTAACAATTCTATACAAGCTGGAAGCAAATCAGAGTCACAGCTGTTGCTTGACATAATGAGGATTGAATATTCTAATCTGTACTCCGATAAAGCCAGCTCCAAAAACTAAATCTTGTGCCCCTGTTTTGCCTCCCTCTGATTAACTATCTCTACCGTGCACTGAGAAGCACATATCAATTCATACACTCATTCAAGTAGCACATATAAATGTAGTTCTTGAAAGCTCTAGTTGTTCATTTTGTGTATACACTCAGTGATGATTTCTATCGAGTACCATAGAAGAATAAAAACAGGAACACAGGGAGATCTGGGAGAACTGGAGGAGAAAGCCAACTACTCCATTGGGCCAAGACTAAGGGGAAATAATGGTGAGCAAAAGATATCGTGAGATTCACAGGGCAGTAACCAGGACACTGATAGGTCTCAGACTCAGCCACAAGATGAAGGACTGACCATACGGGATACTCGTTTTGAAGAGCTATGTTTCAGGAATAAGGTTGCAACTCAGTAGTACAGTGTGTACTTATCACAAGTGAGGACCTGGTCTCTAGTCCCAGCACAACACAGCAAAATAGAAGCCCCCACATATGAGTCTAGAAGAATAATCACACCTGGCTTCAAATGTCTGTAGGAAAAGTGTGGAAGATAATTTTGTGTGTCCACTGGACTGGACCACAGAGTGTTCAGATATTTGGGCAAATATTGTTCTGGCTGTCTCCGTGAGGATTGTTAGGTGAGACTCATGTTTAAATCTGTACACTGGGTAAGGAGGATCGCTCTTCCCAATATGAGTGTGCTTCATCCAAACATCCCAAAGTCAGACCAGACATAAGGCCAGTGCTTCCTCTAGTGAGAAGAATTCTTCTACCTGATCTGACAACTTCAAACTGGAACTTAAGCTTTTGCTGATTCTATTGTTGCCTATTGACTTCACTCTTCAAGTGATACTGTAGCTTTGATAATTTGGGATGTAAGTCAATTATTTAATTGATGGACAGACTTTATATAGATGTAACAGACACACAATCTCTTATTATTTCTGCTTCTCTGGAAAGTCCTAATGGAGAAAGAAATAATGTTGAACAAAGAAAGAACAGTAATAAAAATACACAAGGAGAGAAAGTATAGGACACTTTGGGGTGAGGATGGGAAAGCCATTAACCTGAGTGGAGTCCTTATGTGAGTTTTGCAGGGAAGACAGAAAAGTCAGACTGGGGCGGTGGGGTGTGTTCAGAGTGTCTACATCGCTGAATGTGCCTGAGCAGGATTGGCATATGTGATGCGCAGATTGCTTTGGGAAGACGTCTCTGGAGGCCCAAATAACCTGTCGAAGGAGGAAGAATCTAGAAGCCCTGGAACCAAAAATCACACTTTCAAACAGTAACCTTTTCTCTATAAAGCTATTTTGAATCAAAATGAACTGGAAAATATTTTCAGTTAAGTAGTAATTTGGTCAGGTATGGGAGAGTGAAGATATGGCAAAGAAACTCCAATTCAAACAAAATAATTAGACAAAATGTAGAAAGATTGGATTTTTTCTTTGATAAACATTCTGCTTCTGCAACTCCTGCACTTTTCTGCATTTTTCCTAACTACGGCTGCACAAGGAAAAAGAATTGTCATGACTGCCTTGGGTGCTTCTATGACAGCTTCATCTTTCAAGCAAATCTCTGGGATTAAAAAGAAAAAAAGCAAGGCTCTCAGACCTTAAAACACTCTGTGGTGCTGCAAGTCTTTTAAGCCAGGAACAAGCTACACACCAAGCAACACTAAGACCTGAAGCTGGAACCTGCCCACCGCAGCAGGTACACACATAACTCAGACACTGGCCAAACCCCAGACAACTTGCACTACAAAGAAAGATGAGACACAAACCATCAAAGTGGCAGATAAAGCAGTGAGACTGTATAAAGAGCAGAATTAATTAAAATGTTCTGTAGAAAGCCTGAACTGAATTCATTCTCCCGCTTTCCTCCTCTAGACACTGGGGACCATTTATTTTTTGATGACAAGAATACCACCAAGGTTGATCTTAAGGAAATCTAGTCATGTTGAAGTTTTAACAGCAATATTAAGAATCTAGTAAATATCAAATTAGCATTAATTTGACTCTATGGAAAAATATTTGTTGGTGATAGAGCGATTCTCAATGCCTTTTGAAGAATAAAGAAATACTAGACAAGACTAAACAGAAGGAAAGTGATGCTAGAATTGCTGATAGATTTGTTAACTTTGGCACCAAACTGATGCCCTAAATTCACCTGGGAGAAGATTACCCATCTCCATCCCCTGTACCACCCAGCTGCATTCCCTAAGGTAGACCAAACCTTCACTTCCTTCCTCCTACGGGAGAATCCAACTGTTGCAAAGGGCACAGTGCCACAAGACTTGGGGACATGATATTCAGATCCAGTATCTCATTGGTGTTGTAATTCAGGATTTCTCCTTGGCAGCAGGGCTGGAATACCTAGAGGGTATTTTCCTCCTGCTGTCATTTGGAAACAAATAACCAGGGTCACAGAGCTGGAACTAGTGTGGACCTTACTGTCCCTCTAGGAATTTTCCTAAGATGGTTCTACCCCATGCTGAAATATGCATGCCAGGGTAAATGCCCATTGTGACTTTAGTTTATTTTAAATTCAATCTTTAATATGCAAATGTGAGATTCACCTGGGGCACCATAAGAATGAAATCCATCCTCCGTCCTGACTTCCGCTCTTACATTAAAGAAGAAGAGTAATTTTTAACACACCCCTACGATGGTTTTATGCAAATTCTTCAAGCTAGGCAAATTATTTTTGTGTTAAAATTTTTCAACCCCATAAAAACAGGAGTGAATTTATGTGGCATTTTAAAACGATGTTAGGCACATTGTAAAGCTATTTCATCTCGTTTATAAAGAAGAGGGAACATAAAAACAGGCCATGGCATAATTAATAGTGAAGTGATTTGTGGCCCCAACTCCTTCTCCATACATATTTATGTATTTTCTGTCGTCCTGGGTAAGCTCTTCTCCTCTAGATTCTCCCTCACCACAAGAGAGAAATGGTACCAGGCAAAACACAAACATAGGCCTTAAATTATCCATACACACATGTGTTTGAGAACCTCTGTCAAACATTATGGAAACCTAGAATTTCCTGGAGCTCTGAGAAACACTGATACATGAAGTCTATCCCATAGGGTCTGCTTAATCAGTCCAGGGGTTGTCTTGGGGCACTGGGATTTGTACAGGTTCAAGGTGCAGCTAACCTATAGCTTGGACTGAGACCCACTATATTTAAAATATTTTAGCAAGATTAGGCAAAACTACAATATAGAATTTCTATTGGCACTATTATTAAACAGCTTAAAAATAAGCTCAAGGGTGATAGGAGAAAGTTGTTCTATTTCTGATAAATCCTGAAAATTATAACAAATTAAAAAATATATTTGAGTACTTACAATGCTCCAGGAACTGTGAAAGGCCCTGGAAATACAAAGGAAAACAAGACTGGTTTGTCTGGTCTATAAAAGTATAATGTCCAGCAAATACTAATGGCAACTAGTGTGGACATTACTGCCTCTTCTACTTCTAGTCCTGAGAATATTCTACCGGCTTCTAAATGGACAGAATGTACCAAGATGGCTCTTAAAATAGGTACTGAATTTTCCTACTCAGAACTTCCTTTTGCAAATATATTATGAATACAGATGAAAATTAGTGAACTTATATATGCTTATAACAGCAATAAGAACACTGATTATTTAGGACTAGTTAACATTTCAAAGAATCACCCAAAAGATAAATCTCCTGTGGATATTTGATTCTGTCTTCTGAAATTTATGAGAAATAAAAATTCAATACAAACTCTACTTACCACACTTTAGATAATGACAGTCTGAGTCCCATCAAAAGCATTGAATGACATCTCTCTCCCCTGGCCTTGATCATCGATGTGGACTTGAGTATCATTTGAGATAAGTTCTAAAATATTTCCTAAGCTTTTGAAAAGAGTAGTTTGGACTACAAAGGGAGTGTAGAATAGTAAATACACCAGTGCTATTTGTAGAAGGATGTCATTTCGTTTCTCTTGAGTACATTCAGCTGAAAAGTCTGTTCACAATGGTTTGATGAGGTAAATTGAAATAATTGGACCATTCTTGTATGGGAGAACATGAGTACAAAGAGCCAAGTTATCAAATTCACAATCCAGATAAGTAGCCAGAATCTGAGCAAAAATTGACTCTAAAGACAAACAAATTTTTGTCCTACATAGAGCCCACCACCACTTTCTCATGGCTGACACAGATTGCATAAATAATGGCAGCAAGACTTAGATGTTATTACACAGAGACTTTTCTTTTATATGTTCACTAGGCAGAATGCATAATTTTGTTGTTTTTTTTTAGTTAACAAACACCCATTTGATTTTATCTAGAATACTAATTTTGAAAGGACGTATGATTTTTATAATTTTCAGATACTTCTTTTAGCTCAAATTTTATTTCAAAGTTATGCATTTGTGAAGACATTTGTGACAAAGTGTATTTTAAAACAGCATAATAAGGCAGATTTTCCTGAGCACCTCTCAGGAGTTCCTCAGTCTACCAGGCTAGTGGGACACTCCTGGCTGTGTCCCCCCATGACCCACCTGAAAGATGGAGCCACACAAATAGAGACAAACACCGGACCCAGGCAAGAGGGGAGAATGATGGTCTAGATGCTAGAAATTTTTGCACTTTCTCACACTGTGGGCCAAAAGGCAAAACTAACAAAGGTTATAATAGGGGAATTATAGTGATTAACATTTCACAGACCCACTCACCTTTCTGTTTGATCATTTTAAGTGTCAAATTGCTCAGGGTCTTTCTGGTAATTTGCTCCTCTGTATTCTAATGAATAATTTCTGTCCCCCATAAGTTGTCTTATACAACATGCTGTCTATCCCGACTCTTCCATATCTACCCCTGCTTATTATGTCTGCTATCATATGTCTTCTTTATCCACGGTAAGTTCCTCAGTCCCAGAAACCATTCGTCATATTATTTAGTTTTCAGATGCCCTTCTATTGCAGTCAATCTAAGTCCAGGGCTCTCTCATTTGTAAATTTCCCTGTCAGAGAATCAACCTCCAAGTTAGACACAAAATTCCAGATTTGAACTTATCAGTGGAAATGTCAGTGGAAATACTTGCTGCCTTATTCTGGGCAGTGGCCCTTTTATTACTAGGCCATAGTATGGACGAAGGATGAATTCATGGTCTATTGGGACCCTCCGGGTCTTTCTTCACATCAATCGTTGTCAAGTACTGCCTGGTCTCTCTAACTCTGAACTAGTGTAGATAAGGTTTAGGATTCAGTACTTTATATTTATCCCTGTCATATTTCATATCCATGGTTGAAATATATCATTCCATCCTATTAAGAAAAAATTTTGATTCTGTCATCTATTCTTGGCCTGGCTCATTCGACAATCTTTTAATAGCTCACATGAAGACATTTTTAAAAATTTATTTGCCATCCTTCACAGTTTGTGTCATGGCAAAAACTGATATGTACATTTTGTATGTGACTGAAGCACAATCACTTATACTTTCCTAGAAAGGGAAAAAATGCTACTCAGAGAAAACATAGGTCCTCCAGCTAATTCCCATCATAGAAAAATTAAAGGAGAATGTCCTAGTCAAAAGATGGGCTTGGCCTCAGATTGAAGAGAAAAAATTTAATTGCAAAGTTTCTTCTCAATATTTGTATAGTTAAGAAATGGCCCATATGGAACAGATGGGCCTGGTAATGGTTCCATCTTTTATATTCCTAAAGATTTCACTATAAAGAACAAATGACTGCAAACCAATAAGATTCATAAAGCTGTTACACGCTTTCCTTATTGGTCCAGGGCATGCCTGAGAGTGTGCTTCTTTCTCAACATGTCTTTCGACTGTTTTGTCTGTCTGTGAGCATTGTTCTGGGGTCAAATGCCTTCTGGGATCTAGTGATCACTCAGTATATAATGATCAAGGTGAGTAGGCACATTGCATCTCTCACAGGCAAGGAGACCTGGATCCAACCAGGTCCTAAAGAAGAAGATATCTACAGTCTCCCAGGAGATGTTGCTCTCCAGAATAAATTACATAGTGAGAAAGACATTCCTTTCAGATGCTGTGTTTCAAGCTGTCTATTATGATAGATGCAAAGAGATACAGATACCATAAAGGAAGCTGAATTATGGACATGTGAAGAATGAAAAAGCATAGTGCTTTTTCTTTGTAGCACTAGTTGTTTTCTCAAAGGACCTTGTTCATTTTATTATTTCTAACTGCATCTTTCCTACTATTAATCCCTGGTTGAGCTAAGACCATCACCATATATTTTCTCATTGTCTCTGCATCTAGAACACTGTACAGAGAATCTCCAGCTGCCCATGGCACTGTAGGAACTTGTGGAGAGATGGAATGAGATGGAGCAGGGACCTGATGGGGGAAGAGGATGTTCCTAAGAAAAATACTAAAGATGGATATATATTGATCTTTTCCCTTTGTTTATCTCTTTATAAACTTGAATAATGGTTACATGAGTAATAAAGCAATAGAAAGGTGGATGTTAATGCACTTGTTCTCACATGCTGAGCTTCACAGACAAGATACAACAACTGTCAGGCTCCTTGTTTGGGAGGTGTCAGAATACGGCCAGGAACAAGTGACAACTCCTGATTGCAGTGGCAATATGAGATCAAGCTTCCCTTTTCCCAATAAGCCAGAAGAGGTTAGCCTGTGAGAAGGAAAGAAGCTGTTGTTTTCCTGGATTATATATTTGTATAATCACTCATAAAAATACCAGTGGGATCACAGATATTTTTAAAGGTGACGAGAATCTAACACTTTCCGTACAGATCTCAAATCAAAAGACTCCACTCTCTCATTGCCATGTTGACCAACTTTTCCCTACTCAACATAAGCACTTCCACATCTGTGGAAAAATTTCCAGCCAGGTAATGGAAAATATACTCTATCTACACTTCACTGTTTTTCTCTTCATTTGGGAATTTAGCAATTTTACTCACAAATATATACATTAATTTAGTAGTGTCTTATTCTTATGAGTCAGAGGCTACTGTTTTCTTATGTAATTGTTCAAGGGAAATTTGTTAAGTGTTTGTTATATGCTCTCAGGAATTCTTTGAACCAAACAGTTTCAGATATGTATATATGGATAATTAACCCATAAAAGGTAAAAATGTTTTGATGCAAAAAATACTAAGAAAACAAAAGCAAAAGATTTTCAGAAAACATACTCTACATCCGGCTTTACCACCATAATGCCACATTTTTACTGGCATAATAAGGAAAGTGAAAATAATCCTTAAATTGGGGAACTGCTTTTAAATCAAGTGATACAATGAGTTTTAGTGTACTGAGAAAATCCTTCTCATGAATAAGTTAGCAGAGAGCGGGACAGCTTTATGTTCTGGGCTCCTGGGCGACTATTTTGGCCTCCACAGGTGTGAGCTGTGGCATAATGCTTGACTATTACCATATATTCTGGGAGGTCACACAGCACTGGCTGATCTGCTGAGGTGCTTGCCTCCCATTAGGCCCTGGGCAGACATTAGATCACCCCCTCTTCACAGGCTTCTCAGTAAGTTATCATTCTCATTACATTTTGCATTTTTATAGCACCTGTAATCATAGCTCCCAGGTACTATACATTGTTAATTTATGATAGGCATTTCAATTTTGCTAGTTAACTCTCAGGTTGCCTCAAGTGTTAAACCCTAAAAACAGCAGGAAGAGCTGATGCACCTAAACATCTAAAGCAAGATGCATTCTCAGGAACCAGTTTCCCTACTGACTGGCTCAGTGATTTCAGCACGTCACATCTTGTTTGATGGCCTCAGTCTTCCTACAAGTAAAATGCCCGACTGGGACTACATTTGCTAATGTCCTCCTCGGCGCTAAGATTTTCTGGTCCTGTGTATCTGAACTCTCAGGAATGTATCTGACATCTATCTGCACATGGACTGAGATTAATCTGTTCCTGAGGTCACTCTTACTCTACACTCCTTCAGTGCATCATCCATCCTGGCGCTGCCAGCTGCCAGCTCCCTGTGGAGGACTCTGTGTCAAACCTAATTCCATAAGGTCCTCAGAATCAGAAATAAATAATAATGCCTAAGGCTAATTCAGATGTCCCAAGCTAAGCAAAGAGAAGTGATTCCTTCATGAGATTTATTTTAGAACAAAACTGGCTAGCAAAGTAAAGTGAAGAAAAGGGCATTATGTTACAAGAGGGTGTTAGTGTAGGTAATTAATGCCAAAGTTTAACATGTCAATTTAGGGGATAACCGTCCAGACAGAATCCGTTAACAAATTTAAATAAAGCTGATCAAGTCTACACTGACTGAGGAGGGACTGGGGATATTGTAGCAGCTTAGAGCATGGAGATACTACTAAACATTTCTTGCTCTTCATATGCTTGTAATTTAATAGATAAAATGAATCAAATGTAAACTGTGAAAAGGGGAAGAAATGTATGAACTCATAGCACATGATAAATATCTGGACTTTTAAAATAAGTTTTATAGTATATAAGTGCTGTAAAGACCTTAGAATGGGAAAATGTAGAACTTGTTTTGGAAAGTGGCTTATAATAAATAAATACATAAGACACTCTAGAAAGTGTGTGGAAAGAAAAAAAATATCAGGTTGAACTTGTCGAGGAATCATTTGTGTATTAAAGCTTAAATCAAATCTTATCATGTAGTATATTAGTCAGCTTTTTTGATGCTCGGACAAAATACATGACAGCAGTAATTTAAAGGAGGAAGGATTTATTTTTGCTCATGATTTCAGAGATTTTAGTCACTGGTCAAAAATCTCCAAAGAGCAAACATCAGGACAGATAGTCACAGCAGAAGAAGGCTGCTCACTTCATGGCTGCCAGAAGCAGAGACAGTAGGAAGATCCAGAGAATAATTACTCTCCAAAGGTATGCTCCAGTAACACACTGCTCTGGGCCCCTCCTCCAAGCAGCACCTTCAGCTATGATCTCATCAACAAATTAATCCACCAGCAAGCACAGTGCACCCTTGACTTAGAACTCAATTCATTCACAATGGCTAGCTGTCACTCAGTTGGTGAATGGAAAGCTCAGGCTGCCCCACAGTCTTCAAAGTCTCTTTCCTATACTTGAGCAGATCTCATTGTCCTCAGAGACACTGACCCAGGATCACTCAATTAATCCCACATAGGAAAGGGAGTTTTAGTGTTCCTTTCAGCACTCTTCAAGGGTTAACTTTGTATCTAAGATCATCTGGAAGCACAAGTGGCCAGCATTTTGGTCATAACTCAAGAATTTGTTCATAAGTTAAAACTAAAATTCTTGTCATGGCCCAAATTGTTCATATGTCAAGCCAGTCATAACTTGAAGGCCTACTCTGTGGTATTCCTATGATTCAATTAACTTCCAAAAGCCTCATCTTTGAAAAAGATGAAACCTCTGAGGGGCATTTTAGTTCTAACTTGTAATATGCAGTAAGATTAAACTTGTAAGAAAACTTCAGAACTTTACCTGACCATTAAAAAATTGAGTTTTCGGATCTTCTAGTCTACTCCACAGATCCTCAGGTCTGTTACTTTTCCAGTACCATGCAGTTTTTGTCACAATGGCTTTGTAGTACAGTTTCAAGTTGAGGATTGCAATAACCCCCACCATGTTCATGTTGCTTAGAATTGCTTTCACTATTCTAGGTCTTTTGTAACTCCAGATACGCCAAGTCACCTCATCTTTGACAAAGGAGTCAAAAACCCACAATGGCAGAAAGATAGCCTCTTTAAAAAAAGGTGCTGGAAAAACTGGGCTTTAACCTGCCAAAGACTTAAGCTAGACCTATCTCTTTCACTGTGTACCATGCTAAAATCAAAGTGGATTAAAGACCTAAATATTAAAACAGAAATACTAAACCTGTTGTAAAATAGGTTAGGTAATACTTTTGAAGACACTGGGTTAGGGAAAGACTTTATGAAGAAAACCTCTACAGCATGAGAATTGGCAGAAGAAATCAACAAATGGGATCTCATCCTATTGAGAAGCTTTTGCACAGCAAATGAAACCACCAGCAGAGTGAAAAGACAACAAACAATATGGGAAAGAATCTTTACCAGCTATTTCTCAGACAAAAGGACTACTATCTAGAATATATAAAGAGCTTTTAAAATATCGTCCCACCCAAATTTAAAGACCCAATTCAAAAATTGGCATCTGAAATGAACACACATTTTTCAGAGGAAGAAGTAAGAGCAGCTAAGAAGCATATGAAGAAATGCTCTACATCACTGGTCATCCAAGAAATGCAGGTGAAAACAATACTGAGATTCCATCTCACACCACAAAGAATGGCTGCTATCTCAGAATTAGCCAACAACAAATGTTGGCAAGGCTGTGGAGTAAAAGGAACCCTTCTCCACTGTTGGTGGGACTGTAGACTCGTACAACTGCTGTGGAGATCTGTTTTGATATTCCTCAAAAAACTAGAATTAGAAGTCCCATTTGACTCTGCTATTCCTTTGCTAAGAATATACACAAAAAATTGAAAGATTCATATCAGAGGGACATGGTAACTCAGTTTGTGATAGCTAGATCCTGGAAACAACCAAAATGTCCACCAACTGGAGACTGGATAAAGAAGATGTTCTTTTACAGAATGGAATATTACTCTGCCATAAAAATGATAAGATTGGGCATGCATACTCAATTGGATGTACCTTCAGGATATCCTCATAAGTGAAATAAACAAGTCACAGATGTGTAAATAGCATATCTTTTTTCTGGTATGAGAAAACGAAGATATAAATGAGTTCTAGTGTGTATAGTAGATATTGTGAAATAGAAAATATTTAAAAGGAAATTGGGTATATGGATAAATAATGAGGGGAAAAAGAATGTGATGGTAATAAAAAAGGAAAAGCCTATGTATATGGGGGGAGGGGAAATGGGGAAAAATGAGAATCAAATCGCACCATATCATATACCGGTACAAATTCTCAATGCTGAAAGTGACAATGATGTGTATATATAATGTACCAACAAAGATTTGAATGAAAAAATTAGAATTTTCAATATGATGTTACCTTATACAATCTGTAGAGATAAGATTTTAGCCTCTAGTCACTGTCTCCTTGGTCTATCAATGACTCATGCCCAACATTCTGTTTATTATTCACCAAAGACTGTGGTGGCACAGGAACAAAGTGCAGTGGTATCTTGACTTACAAACATGATGTGTTTTATGAATTGGCTGTGTCCGTGTTTGGGTGGGGAAGATGGTCATGACTGTGTTTGTCATCCAGTGCTCAGTTTTCAAGGGGATGCAAAACTTGGCCAAATGCTTTTGTACAGACTGAATTGTTGCAAACAGAAGAATTCACGAACTGAGATATTGCCATATATATTCATGTGGAGAATATCCAGTCCCTGGGCAACATGAAAAGACCAAACACATAAACCATAGAAGCCATAAGACAGCAGACTGGAGAGCAGCATGCAACAAAAATATGAAGTCAAAACAGCAGTTCAGATTATGACAAAGATGCGGTAGAACCAATGGAAGTATCAAAATATAAAGAGGCCTCCATGGATTTTGAAGCTAGCGATGGTTACACACAGAAACAAGTCAATATCTCCAAATGAGCAACAGTCACCCATTAGAGCATCTCTTTTCAATTCTAAGAAGGAATTTCAGTGGTAGGAAAACATTCAAAAACTACTCAAAAATTAACTTTAAAATGAGTACTCAAATTGAGTTGTGCAAGTGCCTCAATTGGGTAAGTTTTGTAGTTATAGTCACACAAGTTATTTGAGTGCACGAAACTAGTGTGATGATTAATTGTGGTGTAAACTTGAATAAAAAATGCTTAACATATGAAGGGAGCACAGTTCTGGGTGTATCTGGATGACTCACTTATAAGCCACATAGAGGAGGGAAGACCTACCAGTAGGTTTGAAGGCTGGGTAAAATAAAAATGGAAAAAAGAAGTCCTTTTCTTACATCTTTGGAGGAGTCTTGGTGGCAGTTCTGCCTAGATATCCCTGACAAAGCCACATGTGCTCATAGCTGGGGCTTTGAGAGGTGCCTGGGTCATGGGTGTGTGCTACTCATCACTGGATTGATTGATGGATGGGTTTATAGCTGGGTGTGATGTTAGAAGGTGAATCCCAGCAAGAGAAGGTAGATCACTGTGGGCATAGCCTGGAAGGGTATGATATATGTCTCTCTTCCTCCCTGATCCCTAACTGACTCCTGTCTGCCATATCAGGAGCTGATTTTCCTCAGCCATGCCACCATGCACTTTGCCTTGGAGCCAGCTAACTAAGGACTGAAACCTCAACAAACTGAATCAAAATAAAACTTTCCTCTTTTACATTGAGGGTGTTGAGCAGTGTGTTGCAGGAGAAAGTAACTAAGACTCCAGGCTTTACCAAAAACTTTGGATATTGGTTTCCAGTTCCTTTAGGTTTGCAGGCTGTGCATGGTCTTCACTCTTCCAATGCAAATCACTCAGCCTTCAATGCAGGCTTTCGACTTCCCAATGCAGAGTCCTCAACTGACTTCTCAATGCAGAGTCCCACGGGCTTTCAGCTTTGGCCGGACCTTCTGGTGTCCCAGCATGCAGATGACAATTTTGCATTCTTCTAGCCTCTGTTGCTATATTTACTATATTATATTATATTATATCATATCATATCATATCATATCATATTATATTTATTATATTATATCATGTCTGTTCATCTCGTGAACCCTACCTGATACAAGTAAAGTACTAACTGTTAGTATAGTATGTAAACTGACAGGCACCTTTCCTAATTTCTGAATTTTCCTATATTCTCTGTGCTTCTATTTCTCAAATAGTCTGTGCAAAGTGTAAAGCTCTGGAGACTACTTTCTTCTCCTAGATGGATGGGACATATTCCTTTGTTGAAAAACACTTCCTTGGGAATACCTGGAAATACAATTTATTCTTATACCTGGATAACATCACAACCTACAGAAACACTGCAGCAGGAAAATACTGAGATCATGCAAAATCACAGAACCAAGGATCTGTTCAAACAAAAATAATAGAGATCTGGGGCTATAAGATCTCCACCTACCCAAGTTTCAGACCATATAATCTACTCTTATGAAGAAACTTTAGAAGTAGCACAAATTCCACTGGCAAATATTTAGAGACAGTAGGATAATCCTTAAGGTAAGTCTTGACTTTTCTATGTAATTTAAGTACTGCTAAAATAAATTTTCATGTACTCAAATACTTCACTACAATATTTCCTAATATTTTAAAACAAAGCTATTTTCCTCTCTCAAACTTTTAATAAATTAATAATGCAAGAAATCTCTATAATTAACATACACAGCAAGAGAAAGTTATTGTCTTTTCTCCTCATAGTACAATTAGAATTACCTCATAAATTATTCACAAATTATGCTCAAATAATAAAATAGTGTCTCTTTGTACATGTTTCACAGTTTTTTTTTTTTTGATGTTTTGTAAAGTTCCTTGAAAATGTTGTGTTGATAACTGGTTCTTCTAACTATGCTGAATACAATTTATAAACACTACATTTGCTTTAGCATTTTTTTCATTTGCATCTCTTACATATGTAGTGCAACATTTAAAGTACTTTAAATGTGATTTTTGGTTGAAGGAAGAGTTCCTTTATTTCATGCCCACACCTTCTTTGGTAACATTTTTCTCCTTTAAGAAGTATCTAGGTTCACCTGCGTCCTCCATCATGATGAGCTCGCCATATGCTTCTGAAAAGAGGCAGACTCTCTTGCTCTCTCATTTACAAAACCAACTTCTGTCACCCAATCTACCACCAATAACTTTATCAGTCATAGCATACATTTATTTATTAGTGTCTTTTCTTTTGGAAATACATTAATGAAATGAACAGAACCTGGCTTAGATGGGTTTTTCTTCCTTGTTATTGATAGAATTTAACAATGTGAAGAGCACCCTAATTAGTCATTAGGCAACTTGGTGATATAAGGATATTTGCAACTGATATTTTCCCTGTCCTTAGAGGTGTTTACACACTTATAAGAAAAGAAATCAATGCATATAAGTAACAGAATGAATGGCACAAATGGAAGTGAAGGATGGCACATAAAAACCAATGACTAAGGTGATTTTTCACTACAGAAGTGACTGCAGTCGGCTTCAACTGTAACCCATGCTACAAATTCTCCCTTAGTTCTTGGAGACAAGAGAAAAGGGCTTCAAGATAACTACTAGCGCATGAGCATTTTCACACGACAAAATGCCTGACAAATGTTTAAAGAGCAATCGTGTAATTGAGCAGATGCTCAAAAGGGGTCTGTTAGGGATAGGCAGGTAGAAAATTCCCTCCACTCAAAAATGGGTCTTTGGCACCCTTCTAACACCATGCAATAGAGTGAATTCACATGGGGCCACGAGTTCCTTGTATAATTATCTCTCAAGACAGTGTTATGTATCACAGACACTGAGACCCTACATGCCACCTGACTGCTTCCAATTTCCCTGACAAAAACCAGGGAGTGACAAGCACTAACCTGGCACTTGTGGGACAAAGATCTTCACTTTCTGTGGACAAATGAAGTTATCATCTTACACATATCTTTGCCTCTCCAAAACACAGATGGAGAGAAGCCACACTCTTCACCCCTCTTGGAAGAAAATAAACCCCCCAGCTAAGAATGCCTTTTATATCTGATCATTCAGGATCTGCACAGGGGTTTTCCCTAAGCATTTCCTTGTGTGCTATGGATGCAGACAGAGAGCATCTTATTTTTATATTGTCTGTAATAAATTATAACAGCGGGAGCTTTTTCAATACTGTTTGTAAATGCAGCTAGAGGCTATTAACTGATTGGTGTATCAAATAAATATAATTAGCAAATGGCAAAATAACATGTTTGTAAACTGCCTTTGGAAATATGTGATTAGACCAAAGATGACAATTTCTGCCAAAGCTTCTAAGTGTTTCCAAGAGATACCAGAAATATAATTTAACAATTTTCATAACAACTTCAAAGAATCTCATATAAACTTGCTAAAAAGGTAGAATATTTACTCAGTCCAGACTCTTGTTGACTATCTCATGTGGAAAATTTAAGTATGAAGAAATGCTTAAGTGTGCATCATAATTTTATCAGGGGAGTTAAAATGTGCTTGATTATTGACTATAAGTTTTTTAATTGGCACTTTGATGAGTCTAAAAAGGAGTTATAAATATACCTCCACATGCAGAGTGCTCTTAGGCTGTAGAGTTATTCTCAATTAGTAACACTGACGTTTATTCCACCAAGTCAATCAGTTTGGAAGAAGGTGAAGTTATCCTGTCCTTCCTGCATCCTGGCATAGGGAAGGGGGCTGCTCCTTACTGTGTGGCAGTGGAAGCTGAAGAATCCCCTGCTGTAGCTTGTGTCTAGCTGGCTCACTAAGCCTCACGGGGGGTCTTTTTCAGAGGTGGCTAGATCTAGAGTGTGTGACACTGGGATCGATTCATAGTGCAATTCTGGATCAATGGCACTAGGATTAAGGGTATAAGTGTTACCTGCTGAAGTAGCTCAGCTAAGATGTCAGGGATAGGAAGGGGGCTGTCCTTTGTTACTCTGCTATCTTCTGCCTGACATGAACTATTTCTCTTCTGCAATGCCATGCTGTCTTGGAGCCACCTGATTTTGGACTGAAACTTCTACAAACTATGACCCAAATAAACTTCCCCTCCCTTAACTTTGAGCATGTTGTCTCAGCAAAGAGAGATAGGTGAATAAGACATCCTTCATGCCCTCTGATTCTCCCTCTAAGAGATGTTTTATACCCCACCCCTACATCACCTGATTTTTCACATCCCAACCTTTCAATCCAAAATCTATTGTAATTACTCACTTTTATATGTGACTTCTAGTGAAGAGCCTAAACTGGATTTTCATGTCTGCATGTAAAGCCACAAAGATTACAACCTGTCTCTCAAAACTCTCCAACATTAGTTCTGCACATAGCTATATAATTTCATTTCCTGCCAGCCCTAGACTTTCTTCAAGTTAGGCCAGTATCCTTCCTGTTTCACTCCTGGGACCATGTGTCTCCACCCCCAGGCACTCTGCTATTCCCCAGACATCCAAGAGCTTCTTCCCACAATGATCTTCCTTTTATATTTGAGACAAGGTCTCACTTCATAGTTCAGACTGGCCCTGAACTCACTATATAGCCCAGGCTAACCTCGAACTCTGAGCAATCCTCCTGCCCCTGTCTCCTCATGCTGGGACTACAGGCATGAGGCACCACACCCAGCACTGTTGCCCTTCTGTCCTGTACACAATCCCACTAGGTCAGACAGCTGAGCAGGCCCTGTGTTGAAATTCTATGCCTATGTCTGCTCTGGATTTCTCTTAAATCCTATTACTGCTTATTTCATTTTCCTCCCTTGGTTTTAGAGACAGTGCCACGCCTGGGGCTGAGTAGTAAAAGGCACACAAATAATGATGATTCTGATGAGGATGATGACCCACCATAATCATGATGGCTGACATATAGTGATTCTTTAAGTGGAAGCTGCATGCTAATCAATAAATTATTGCACTTAGTCTCATAACCACATGGGATAGACATGATTAAATGCATTCTTTAAAACATAAGGAAATCTGAGACATTTTAAGATCAGTTTAATTAGCTAGGCAAGAAAAACTGAATTCCAAAGAAGTAGGTAGACATAATGATCCCAGAGAAGTTTAATAATGAAATCAGTATGCGTATCTGGTTTACATTTAGAAATGCTGTCTGTGGCTCTATGTCTTATGTCGAGAGCATCTGCCTGGGCTGCATCAAGCACTCACTTCTTATCCACCCAACACACTTCCAGTGATAGCAGGTTATGTGCCAATTCTGGGATCTACGGATAAAAATTCAAGGATATTTGGATCCTTCCCTCTAACGCCTCACCATCTTGGCATTCCACAAAATTATATCTACAGTCATTTTTCCCATAAATTGGAGCCTGGTGGAAGAAAAATATATTAAATTGGAGAGGAATATTTTTAAAATAATTCTGACCACAGTCATGCTGAGGGCTGGATAGGCAATGCTTAACAAGTTAAAGAATGACGAGAGGAAAAAACTACATTAAAAGAAGTAAGAGACTGGGTAGGCAACTACGAAAGCCTAATGGAAATCTGTGGAAAAGAAAAGAGCAAGTAAAGATTTCTAGAAACATAATCTCCAGCCCCCTAGGGCTGTGTACTAAAGCCCATATTTATCTGTCCACAGCAGAGGTGTGAATTCCCCACACCTCAAGGCCAGATCAAATGAGACTGTGCCTCTTTCCAGTTTGGGGGCCTCTGGGGGATGACTTTACTACTGAGCACTTAGTCATCATGTTTGATGGCTTCAGCGGCCTCATTTATCAAGGATCTATAGTTAAATTTAATTTTCATGTGAGTGGAGGACAGCCATGGCAGTCCGGCTTCTTGTTGCGGCTCGGCTCCCGTTGATGTCTTCTGAAGTGGAAATGATGGATGCCACATGTTCTGGCTGTGATTAAATTTGCTTTGACAAAGCAGCATGGAAATCTGATTTTCAATAGACTTCTGCATTCCACCTAGTGCTGAGTAAACAGATACAGCACATAATGCTTGCATGGCTGTCAGGCCAGTAGCTAATTCATTGTCCCCATCTAATCAGGCTGTCCATTAAATTATTATTTGTCAATAACATGCAGCATGATTTTTGAAACTCTGAGGAATGGGAAGCCTGTTTTTAAATAAATAAACATGGAGAACTTGACAGCATCTGGGGATTTTCCTCAGAGGGTCCAAAATAACTCATTGGTCTATCTCTGTGTCTCCAACCCCACCCCAAGAATCAAAGCACCATTTAAGAAGTTTTTAGTTTCACTTCACTTGGCTTCCATTTCAAATGCAAACAACATCATCCAATTACAACAGAGAATCAAGCTACAAACACTGACACTTTAGCTCCCTAGTTTATCTTTAAAGGAGAGTGAAGCAGAAAATCACATTAAGTATGCAACTTATGTTAGAGCTTTTAACCTCCTGCCTAGAAAGGCTGTCTGCAGACCACCTTCTGGAAAAGGGTTCCACTTTGGGAAGTGCAGGAGAGAGCTAGAGAGCTTTTCTATTGCGAGTGGCAGAAAGCATGATTGAGAATGCTTAACTCCTTCCCACTTACTTCTGTCCAATCAGTGCTGTAGCGTAAACCTGGGCTGGCTGCACTACTAGGAAATGGCTTTGTTATCTTGGCATAACTTCTCTCTGACAGCCTAGTTCCCAAACTCAGACCACAGTTGTCAGGGCTACTACATTTCCCAAAGTTCAGGAAGCCTCTCCTAGAAAGCTTTGAGTCTCTAAGGACATGTTCCTTTTGAGCCTACTTCGTGCAAAAGCCCACAGAAGCTTCTGCTTTGTTACAGCTGAAGAACTGAGAGTGTGTGTCATGCATATCCACACTAGTAGAAAGAAGTTGAGCAAATTTCTTCAACTCTCTAGGTCTATATACATTTCTGTTTGGGAAAAATCATATGTATATCAAAGTGTAGTTGCAAGGATTAGATGCAACAGGCCTTGTGGAGGAAATTACTATCTCTCCTCTTAGGTTCTTTTGTACTTCATTTATAGGAAGTCCCTTCTCTCAGAAGAATCAGTAATACATCCTCAGGGTATCAATCTTGCCACAATCTCCTGGCCACAAAATAGGTGACTGCCCGATGTTCTTCGGATCCAGCCTGGGACACAGCCCCTGGGTGTCTGGAAAGGTTGCTCTTAGTCATCTAGCTCATCAACTTTTGCAGACAGATGAAGAGAAGGGATCATATATTGGCTTCAAATTCAGGTTGTGTTTTAATTTAGCTTTACCTGTGATAAAATTGATACCAGATGGTTGTGTTTATTCCTCAGTGGTGAAAAGACTTAGTAGAGTGATAGCAGGAACTACTGACTTAGCATACGTCCCAACAGTGATGACTGGTCTTTGTCAGCCACTCAATTTCTAGTGGCTTTAAAATAAAAGAAAGTAATTGTATGAGGTAAGGAATAGTCATGATTGGTGTATTATTGTTAATGTCTCACATAACATTTCACAATGCAGCAGGCGGCAATGAAGGCAAATAAAGCGTCCGTTTCACGTGTGAGGAAAATACTTTTATGTTGATTTCTGCAAATTTATAAAACCAGAATCCCAAATCCTAGAAAGATCCAGAAGAGAAAGAGTCAAACTTTGTAACATCTGGAGGTGTACTTCGAAACACAATCATGCAATGCTTTCTTAAATCTCTTGGATTTCTCAGAACAAGCATTCCTTCCAGCTTTTCTGACCTTCAGCCAGTGAGTTACTTTCCTTATTCAGGAGTATTTTGCTGCCAAAACATTTGTATCCTTAAGGAAGCTAGCATTTCTCTTCTGCTTGCTGTAAAGGTACCCACAGAGCGGCCCATGACCTCGTCTTAGCCAGGGAACGGTCTCCGCTGCAGCAGCACTAATGAATCAACACAAACCATCTGCCCTGCTGACCTGTAATGGGACACCAGTAGGAATAAGGAGCAGTTTAGGGATTAATGCAATTATTAGGAATTGAAGTTTATGCTAACTGCATCTAGCCCATACGAAACAGGAGATATTTGCAGAAAACTTTTCTAAGTTTCAGGTTTGTGATGATCTTGCTGTGACTACTCAGAAAAGATTAAAACTTGCAAAAGTATGTCTGAAGGGCAATGAGTGGACATCTGTAAAATACAGGTTAATCTAAGCAAGACCTGATCTGCCTAAATATCAGTTTGTCACCAAGCTAAGAGAATTCAAATCTGTTGCAGCCTCATTGTGGAGACAAGCTGTGGAGAAAGGAGGGCTTTGCAAACTTTTACTTTACCTCAGATAAATTCACTGTCTCTTAGGGAATGACTAGTGTAATCAGAGCTGAGAGGAGGGAGAATACAGAAAAACAGACAACACAGAGATCAGAGATGATCCCTGCTCAGCACTGAAGGAAGATCTGAAGATGAAGTATTTATAATAAAGAGCCAGGAGAACTCACTATCCACAGGAATGATTAGCAGGCCCAATTATGATCCACATGAAGCTTAGAAATACCAAGTTCATCAGATGTACAGAATCAGAATCTGCAATTTGAGAAGAACTGGGGTAGTTTCAATGCATGTTAAGA
>PVIR01006629.1:0-65213 GCA_004026965.1 Petromus typicus | reverse complement strand
TCCCCGGTAACCACATAACAATACTGGGTGTGGAGACCCACACCCAGCAGCAACCAGTACCATATACCACAGTGCCGGGCGTGGTGGCTCACGCCTGTAATCCCAGCACTCGGGAGGCAGAGGCAGGAGGATTGTGATGTGAGTTGGAGGCTGAGCTCAGGGCCAGCCTGAACCACAAAGCGAGACCCTGTCTCCAAAATCCTAAAAAAAAAAAAAAAAAAAAAAGACTTGAAGGAGAATAGTGTCAGCCCTTTGTCTTCATTCTTCTTCTTCAATACTGTGTTAGCTATTTTAGAATTTTTGCCTGCATATGTAAATTGGAGTCAGTTTGTCAATGTTTACAAAATAACTAGCTATGATTTTGTTTGAGTTACATTGATTTTATAGATCACATTGAAAGAAGTGACATTTTGACAATATTGAGTCTTCTTATCCATGAACATGAAACTTGTGTTTAGTTCTCTGATTTATTTCATCAAGGTGTTATAGTTTTCCTCACATAAGTCGTGTATGTAATTTGTCAGGTTTATACTTCAGCACTTCATTTTTTTGCGGTGCTAATAGAATGGTGTTTTTTAATTTCGAATACTACTTGTTCACTGCTACTGTAGAGGAAAGCAGTTAAACTATATTAACTTTATATTCTGTGACTTCTTGCATATTGCTTTTTTATGGCAGGAGTTTTTGTTTTGTTAATTTTTCTTTATGATTAATTCAGATTTACTATATGGTTATATCATCTGTGAATAAAAATTGTTTAACTCTTTTGTTGGCTTATTAATATAGCTCGTGCTTTATTATTTTAGTAGTTGTTTTAGGGTTAGGGCATACATGTTTAATTTAACCATGGTCTACCTTGAATTAACAATATTTTCATGTATACCATAAATATCTTACCATCGTGTAATTCTGATTCCCCCTACCAGCTTTCATATGATTGTTGTCATATCTTTTATGAATGCATATGCCATAAATCCCACAAAACATTTTATTATTTTAAGGAACGTTTTATAAGAAAAAGCCTTACATATTTGCCCAGTAGTTACTATTTCCTTAAATCTTTCATTGGATTCTACATTATTGATTTTACCTCTTGGGCTAAGGATATAAATGCCCTTAAGATTCTGAGGCATAGCTAAATTACCTAGAAATGCTATATCCTTTTGGGTTTTTCTCTTAAGATTTTTAAGGCAAGACTAATTATTCCCCAGTACACCTCAGGGATTCTGTAAGTATGCTACCAAGGGCATTGTGCATGCCGAGGTTTTGTTTTCTGCCTGACGAGAACCAGCACTCTCCCCAGCTCCGTGTGAGCGCTATGGTCCTCTGAGGTGTTTCTTGCTCCTGGCCTTGGATGCTTCCAGTGTCTTACTGACCCCGAAGGGGGCTGCCACAGATCTCCCCTGCTAGTTCTCTAGTTTGTGTCTCTCTCCTCTCTCCCTCACTTCCTCTCTTCCTCCCCCTTCTTTCCTCCCTCCCATTTCCTTTCTCTAGCACTTTCTCTTCCACAGTCTGTCCCATGAACTCCCACTGCCTTAGTCTCCCTGTGCTGTGGGTTAATAGCTCTCAAGACAGTAAGCTGGGCCAATCATGAGACTCATTACATTTGGGTTTTTTCTCTCATTCTTCTTTGTCACCCAGTGACCAGTGTTTCAGAAACCATTGTTCGTGTATTTTGTCTGTTTTGTTGTTGTGCATCGTGTGTTCTGGAGGAGAGGAACTCTGACCTGTTATTCTGTTTTAGCTGGCAGCAAAAGCCTTTTTCACGTTGATGCTATGATGTGTTTGTTTCATTAACATGCATTTTTATATATAAAGAATTAATGGCCAGGAAGAATTCAGCTCAAAGTCCTTATTGTCAAAGAAGAAAAACCATCCATCCATCCATCCATTCATTCATTCATTTATTTGTACCTTGTTTTCATTGGCCCAGGGGATAAAATAGACACACTCTATTCCCTCTGGGGCTTATTTGAAACTAGACATACAGGATTTTATCAGCTCTCTAGGGTAAGCTTGAGAAAAATAAAGCTCTCTATTGCTCATTCAACAGACATTTACTAAGCATCCAAAACCTAGCAGTCCCTGCTTGCACTGCCCCAAGATGTTCATGGACTGATGGAGGCAGATGTGTAATAATCAGAGAACTTTCTGTTAATTGCTGGAGTAGAAGTTCATACAAAAAGAGACAGTGTTGAATTTTGACCATGCAACAGAAAGAGACCATACCTGCGAGAAGGTGCTAGCTGAATTTACTCTTGAAAGATAGTCAAGGCATGAAGCCAAGGAAGAGGGTCAGCTTGGCTCATCGGTTCAGAGGAAGGGGAGGACCCGGAGGACCCGTGTGGCTGGAACCTGATGCTTGTGGCTTGGTGGAAGCTAGAGCTGAGGGGAAGCACTGTGAGTGTGACAGCTATTGAGGGCTGGCTCGCAGAAGCTGATAGTTGAGGGCACAGCCCCAACTTCACCAATCTCTAGTTGAAGAATAAGTGGTTATATCATCATTGAATATGACTTTGCAAGCATGATGGCCTTTCACCTTTACTACTTCAAAAGCACATTTGGTTTCTTTCACTAACTATACTTTCTCAAGTAAAATTTATAGAGTTTTGTTGGTTTGGGAGCCTCTGTAGCCATGAAGCCAGTGCTTATGTGCCTTTCTAGGTATGAGCATAAATGTGCACACATACACTTCATGGAGCCTTCAGACTCCAAATCCTTCACAGAGGCCCTGAAGACCAGGCTAAGGGTGTACTTACTGCAAGTGAGGCCGCAGAACTGCTGGAATCATGGCTGCAGTTTTCCTACCAGGGAGATGATTGTGTAATCCCCAGTTTCTTGAATGGGCTCTTGAGCATTGGACTTTGAACCAGCCATGCCAGACTTTGGGTGCCAGCATCAGTCTTCATCTTTGTGCTGCATGTCCTTTTCAGTCTGTCTCATTCTCTCTCTCTCTCTCTGTCCCAGGAGACAGACCTGCTGTGCTCTGCTGTGATGAGTGAAAGTGTCACAGAGGGACTCATGTTCCCCAGTTTGGACCGCCTCGCTTAGCCTTACATTAGTAAGGTCATCTGTACCCAGACCATCCAACCTGGGAGGCTGCAGTGGGTACTCTGTGCAGGAATGGAGGCTTGAGGGTGGAAAGAAACTGGGTCTGGGTTGAGTTCCGATGGGTGAGCATGTAGCCTAGACTTTCTGTCCTTATCCTCTTATCCTCAGTGAGGAATGCTTAATGCCACAACCTTAGAAGTACCACAAAAAAGAGAAAAGTGGCTCAGAAAGAGGCAGCATGAGGCTCAGGGCTGCATCTGCACCACTTCACCAGTGTGGAATATGTCCCAAGGCAGTGTCAGCAGGCTACAGTCAGAAGTGGACCTGCCTTGGGTTGGCCCTAAGCGTAGTTGAGCTTCAGTGACCAAACATGGGAGGAGCATTCCATGCTTCAGGCACAGTGATGCTCAGGGCAGGCGGTGGTCATGGAGGACAGAGCACGTCACCATGGCACACCTGTGGAGAGGGAAGGGGTGCAGAGGTCACTCCAGGCTGCAGGACTCACAGCCCAAGCTCCATGCCCTCCAGTGTTAGGGCCAAGCATGTCTACTGTGGGGACATGAGGCTAGCACCACACCCTGTGCCAGCCTACATCTGGCCTCCTGTGGTGTGCTCTGGGCCCCTTGATTTCCTGATACTCCAGAAGATTAGCTGCTGATTTCTACCCTAATCAACATGCTGTGTGGCCAAAGGCTCTTTTCTAAGAGTTTCTGGGAAAAGTAAATTTATCAGCTTTTGGAAAGGGAACTGTTTACAGGAATGGAAGGCACAGAGCAAATGAATAATCACCTCTGAGTTCTTGTTCCCCAGAGACTAAAATTCTAGTTTAGTTGCTTTTATTAGAGCAGCGAAACAGAGGGAGCCCGCCTAGGACCAGGTGGTAGCCCCCAGCTCTCGCACTGGGAGGCAGGAAGGGGCCTGCTGTTGCCACCTCAGGGGTGCTCTGTGCCCGCTGAACACAGGGTTGTGTGTACAGAATCCTACCTTCCTGCTGGCTGACCAGGTATAGCTCTGCACCGCCCATACCCTCAAGGAGCTCCCCAGGCCCACTCTGGCCCTTGGACACTCATGGAATAGAACCTGCGGACCTTCATTGTCTCTCAGCCTTTTCTTACGAAGTGTGGCCACGAGTGAGGAGGATGCCACCATGCCATTCATTTTTGGCTCCTTCCTGGGCCTTGTACCTGGCCCCTCTCTCAGCCTCATTGTCCATGGTCTTCTCTCCCACCAAGCCAGAGTGATCTCTAGACCCACAAATAGGGCAGCCACTCTTCTATCCAAAGCACGCCTTCACCTCACTGGCCTTGGAGTCCCCTGTGGCACATTCTCCAGCATGGACCTGCCTCACGCCTGCCAGTTCAACCCCATCCCCCCGTGCTTGCCCCTCACACTCTCATCCGCCTCCTTTCCTTCCCAGAGTTAGCATTACCTAACCTGGGTCCTGTCATTTGAATGTTTTCTGCCTTCCTTGCTTAAATATGAGCTTTGCTAAATAGACACCCCTTTGTCTTTCTGTTTTATTTCTAGGAAATTAAGATTTTTCCTTCTAGAGCAGTTCCTAGTACCTCAAAAAAGGTCAATTCAGATGGAAGGATTCCCCAGTTGATACTAGTAGGTTTGAGGCAAAGAGATTGCCATGCACAGAGGCCCTAGCCATGGTGGGTAGTTCTCTCAAATGAGTGGAGATGGGCCGCGAAGGCAGCCGAGAGCGATGGTGTAGGGAATGAAGCTGCTACTGTGGCGTGGCTCCCTTAAAAGACTAGCCCTGCTGGTATTCACTGAAGTCTGTCCATAGGGAGGACCTGTCCCATCTGCTCCTCTGCTTCCTCCGGAACACCTGCCTGCTCGGTTTGTGATCTCCCAAGTTCAGTCTTCTGCACTGCCTGATAGAGCTCTTGCCCAAAGTGACTATAGCATCAGGACAGACTGTGTGGATGTAGTTAAGGCCTCAGGGAAGTTTGTTTTTGTTTACATTAATTTTAATGATCCCAATTAGAACCAGGTACCCTCTAGCTTTTACTTTGGACTTCTGTTAATGGCTATGCAACCGTCAACATGGAGGGGACAGAACTGATACCCGGACAGTTTTCTGGACATTGTCCTTGTGGTTGGCCTGCTGAGGAGCCTGTGCCCCAGTATGAGCAACATCTTGATCCAGGATGCACAGCCACTGTGGGGTGACCCATGCAGAGGTTTGGGCTTGTGGGCCTCCTGGGAGGGCTCACGCTGGGCAGAGCTGGCTGGAGGTGCGATGGTGCACAGTGACCTCAGGCCCTGGCCCACCTCCCTGCAGTCCCGGGAGCAGGGCCACGCCGATGCTGTCTAGCTCCTGAGCTCCTTCATGTGAGGCCTGGTCCCATGTAGAGGCTGATGTGCCCCCTCCTACCCTACCTAAAAGGACACAGCTGGGCTCACGCTTAGCCCTGGGGCTCTAAGAGTCATCAGGGAGATGAACAGGGGACATGGGATTGGGGGAGCTATACAGGAAGACAGCTGGGGACTGGGACAGAATGTGGGGTTCATTTCTTTCCCGTTTCTCCCTCTGCCACTCCCTCCCCCTCCTCTCCACCCCTCCCTTCCTTGCTGTGATTAGAGACTTAAGCCCTGAGCCTTTGCACTAAGCTAAACCCCTAGTCCTCTTTTTCTTTTTAATTTTTAGAGTCCCATTAAGTGTTGAAGTTGCCTACTCTGGACTCAAACTTTTGATCCTCCTACCTCAGCTTCCTAAGGGCTGGGATTACAGGCATGTGACATCATACCCAGCTAGACTGTGGTCTTTTCCAGTAGTAGTAGGACCCCAAGGATGTAGGGCTGGAGAAGTGGGCATGGAGACGGCAAGAGTGATAAGCTTGAGGTGTCCGAAGGCTCTTGCCCAACCTACTCTACCTGCCTGCTCATTCTGCCTCTGCCCGTCTCCCACCAAGGAGACCCTGCTGCCCCAGGAGCAGGGCTGCATCACTGCTTTCTTGGAGTTCCTTAGTCCTTTCGTGTGAGGCCTGGTCCCACCCCATCCAGAAGGATGAAGAGGCTTTGGGAGAATGGCTGCTCCTGATGTCTCTGCAAGGGGCGGCAGCATGCTTTACCTCCTGGCTGGGCAGCACCTGTGGCAGTCCTTACCCTGCACGTGTGGACTGTGAAGTGAGCGGCCCTCTCTTGGGGCTGGGCCTCATGAGGGAAACAAGACGCCTGACACCGAGTACCTCCTCCTCGAGAGTGCTCAGTCAGCATCTCCTTTCTTCTGCTTTGAGCTGCCTGGCCACATGGACTGACCTGCTCCTCGTGTACATGTGGTGTGCGTGCACACATGTGAGTATGTGCACACAGCCCATTTGGCCTGATAAATGATCACTTTCCACTTGGATCCCAGGTGGTTTTATAAGCAGGCTATATATAGCCTCAGAGATTGGCAGGGGGAACCCATAGCCATCAGCCACATTGAGTCAGCCAAACCTCTCCCGTCCTCCTGAGCCAGGCTGCGGCATAGTTAGGTTCCCTCCAAAGGGTCTGTACCTGTGAGCTGAGTCATCTTCCTGCTCAACCAGCCTGGGCCATGGTCTGGATCTGTGTCAGGGAGAGAGTCTCCCTGTCCCCACTCGGAGGATGCAAGGAGGCCTGTGTGAACTAGCCCGGCACCCACAGCCCAGAGGGTAGAGGCTGCCTTGGGAAAGCAGGGACTACAGTGCAGGCTGAGCCATCTGCATAGACCCAGACAGCATGACGGCATGACGACATGACGGCATGAGGGCCCTCTGGTGCCCTGAGTGCCTGCGAGCTGTGAGCTGCGGAACAACTGCAGCGTCCTCATTGCAGCTGCAGGGACCAGGACAACCCAGGAGGCTCTCAGCTACTGGCAACTGCCAAGTCCCTCTGCTGACTAAATGAGTGGTTCTTTCCTGTAGGTTTTGGATAATTTTTTGAATAACTTTTTAAAAATTGATTTTATTGGTATATATTTTATATGTATGTTATGATCACATTCAACACTGGGAATTTGTACCTGTACATGATGCATCTTGATTCTCATTTTTCTCCTTTCCCTTGCTGTCCCTACAACCCCCACCCCTATATACATAAGCTTTGTTTCCTTCTTTTTTCTTTTACTATAAAACTTGTTGTTTCTCTTCTTTACTTTCCCCTCCCTGCCCTTTCCCTTTTCCTCTTGCACATTTTCTTCTTTTTTCACATTACTTATTATACATTTTGGCATTCATTGGTTTTTCATACTAGAGAAAAGATACAGTATTTATGCATCAGTGTTCTCTGTATTTTACTTATGAGTCCTGAAGGTACATCCGTTTGAGTATAAATGACTCACATTTATCACTTTTAATGACTGAGTAATACTCCACTTTATCCAACAATAACAACACATCTTCTATATCCAGTCTCCAGCTAATAGGCATTTGGGCTGTTGCTAACATTTAGCTATTACACACTAAGCTGCTATAAACATGGGTCCACATGTGTTGCTGTGATATGATCCTTTTAATTTTTTTGCATATATATACCTAGCAGTGGAAATAGCAGGGTTAAATGGGACCTTGAGTCCTAGTGTTTTTTTAATAACTTTTAAAATACCAGTTAAAAGAGAGTCATTCTCTACCTAAAATAGGTGAATATATATGAGTACTTTCTAATGCTTACAAGCATTATTTTTCCTCACTCATTTTCTTCAGTGCAAGATGTATTTTACTGTGTCTCAATTTTAAACTTCTGGGCATTTATTACATAGATTAATTTTCATTTTAGTCTTTATTTTTCATTATAGTCTATATATATGTAGAGAGAGAGATGGGTCAATTTCTCCCTGCACTGCCCCTCTTTGTATGTCTGTGTCCTAACTGCATCCTTTTATAAGGCTATCATATAGGATTAGGACCCAGTTAGGGCCTCAGTTTACCTTACGGAGGCCCTACCTCCAAGTACAATTTCTTTCTGAGATACAGATGGTTAAGACCTCATTGTGAATTAGGGCACAGAATCTCACCCATAACACTAGATATGACATATATAAATGCACACTGAATATAAGTAGTACAGAGATTAGAATAAAAGTACAGTATGAGCTCTCTGTCAAAATAATACTGTTGGTAAATTAAAGAAGTAAGTTATGTGCATTGTAGGAAAAATCCAATCCAAGGCAATCCTGAGAGGGTATCTCCTGACGGTGAGCATGTGGCCCTCTGGCAGTTTTCTCTGTTACATTCCTGTGCTTGCACGTCATGTGTGTGGTCTGTGTCTTTGTACCCAAATATACATCTAAATAACGACTTTGAATGGCTGCATAATGCTCCTTTATACCAATGTTCTCTGACTTAGCCCCTCCCCCTGTGCTTCTGGATGTACTATCTGTAATTTCCCACTTTGCAGAGTCACAGCCCAAGTCTGCCCAAATTACTAATGTTCTACCAGAGAAATTGGCCAAGTGAAAGGGTCTGTATATTTTTCAAGGCCATTTGCTACTTATTATGAGATCGCCCTCCATAAATATTACAGCTTTTAGACTCTAATCAGCCGTGAATGAAAATATCCATTTCCTTTGACTTTTGCCAACAGCGGCTTTTATTTTCCTTAAAAATCTGTGCCATGCTACAAAGTCAAAAAAGGATGGTACTGCAAGCTTTCTGTTTGCATTCTGTGATTGCCAGTGAGGCCTGGCTTCTTGGCCTGTATTGATTGCTCACTCGTGCTTCTTATTGTCAAAGTACCCAGCAATGGTGTCAATTTCTTCCTTCACCCCCATGAGGAGTCCGGGCCCCCTCCAGCCCCTTAGTGAGGCTCAGATGCATCTTTCTCCCTCTGCTTCATGGCTCATGTCTTTCCTGTATCTGGAATCTTCTTTTACTTACCCTGACACCTGTGCCCATACCTGCCCAGGCTTCCAGTTGGATTTGCCTAATTGAACCTTGGCCTTCAGGGACACTTATAAGGCCCTGGCACTTCTCCAGGGCCATGCAGTGAGCTGTGATTGGCAGCACCCCAGTGGGGTGAAACGGGGTCCTCTGGTCTGTCCCTCACTCTACAGATGGCCCTGAGCCTGAACGGGTGAGGCGGGCAAGGCGGGCAACGGTGTGCCCTTCTCAAGGCTGGCAGAGCCACACGCAGAGCCAGGAGCTTCCTCACCTTTCCTTTCCGACCTGCTGCCAGGCCAATGGGATGTGACAGATACCCTGAGGCTTTGTGGATGGAAAGGCTTCCTAGTTAGAGAGTGATCCACTACTGGGTCACTTTGTAGGGTCGCTGAGGTGTCTCTGCAGATTAGTCGCTGGGGCGGTGAACTGCAGTGTCACCCGCACTGATGCGAGTATCTAGAGAGCTGGGAGCACACTGCTGCTGATACAAGCCACCCTTGCCTCCCGTAACTCCTGACTTGTCACCATCATGGTCTCCTCGCCACCTGCCTCACGCCATTGTGCTGATAGCAGCCAGAGAGCCTGCAAAAGAAAAGGCAACTCCCATCTCTCCCTCAGGGGCTCTGTCTCACCTAGAACAGTCAAAGTCCAGCCCTCTTCCGCAGCCCCAGCGTGTCACCGGGTGCTCTCTGACTGCATCCTTCCCATGTGTGCTTCTAGCCCCAGCGGCCTCTGTTCAGTCTGTGACACGTGTACACTGCACATTCAAAACAAAATTTTAAGGAGAGCAGGGGATGTAGCTTGCTTTGAAGGTTCTGGGTTCAACCTCTAGTATCACAAAAAATATAAATAAATAAATAAATAAATAAGAGCAAAGCTTTCTTTGAAGTTGGTACCAGAACATAAACAGAAGAGGGAGTCTAGAGGCAAATAAAAGAAGTATTTGTGGACAGCCAGGGCTGTGGCAAGCAGGGTATCGGACTAAGTGATACCTGTGGGGAAGTGGGCATTGGTAGATGCGGGGCAGCTTTGGGGCCTGGCAGAATGTGATGGGCAGAAGAGGGAAGCTGGTCTGGCCCTAACGAAGTCACCCTGGCCAACAGAGGTTGGGGGACACCACATGGGCCCCCTTGTGTCCTCAACCCTCCACTTGCTTGTCATTGCTGCAAGATCCCAGGAACATGTAGTAGAGCTTCTCAGCCAGAATGGCCACATAAGAGCCACCATGCCCCTGCTTTTGAAAGCTAGGCACACTAGAATGGCCTCCATAAAGTTAGCAAGTCCACCCTGTGATCTCAGGACTCCATGCCGAGGTCTGACGTACAAGCCTGCTGCTTAGAAACGCCCTACCCCCAACACACGCATTCACAATTAATTTCCTAAGCCCCGATTCCCACAGCCAGTGTTCCTTGAGTTGGTGTCTCCAGTCATGGCCTCCATCCCTGGTCTTTGAAACACCTCACCAGAAGGAAGGTTCTGATCTCTGGGCTCCAGGTCAGCCTCGCTAGAGAGTTGGCCATATCTGCTGAAATTCCCTAAGCTGGACCCTCGGGCTTGGGGTTTGCCTGAGAGACCTGATTTCTATCATATGTGCAATGTTCAAGGAGCCCTGGACTTTGTCATTGAGAGCCACAGTAGGAACTGTCTCCAGTGGCAGCCCAGTTAGCCTCACCAGGCCATTCTGGGTGACAGTGCACTAAACATCAGCAGGGCAGGGGCAGGCAAGTCCTTTGCATGGGTCAGCAGGGCCGCTGGAGAGCTACATGCGCTGCGCCTTCCACAGGAGACGGGTCCTCTCTGCCAAAATGTGGAGTTCATGAGGGAGCGGGACCCGAACAAGGTGACAGAGACTGGGCCAGGGTGAACAACAGCAGGAAGGCGGTGCCCAGGTCTTGCTCTAGCCATGGAGAGAAGCAAGAGAGTGCCACTGGGAGGGTGGAGGATTCCGTAAGCTGGCTCAGTGAGCACTGGTCAGGAGGAAGAACAGAGAGGCGCCGGGGGCCCAGGGGCTACCTGTTCCTGTGCAGAGTGGACTCTCTGGCTCTCAGAGACCAGAGCACCCCTTGGACTTGGAGCATGGATGTCGGTGCTCGGAGCCTGAACCCACAGCAGGGACAGCACTAGAGGCAGGGTGGGGTCCAGTGATATAGGTCACAGACGCATCCGCCAGCCTGGAGCATGAGACATCACAAGTGCTGCTGGTTTCGGGTGCTGACTGCCTGGACCAGTGCCCCTACTGAGCTAGTGTCACAGGGGTTCCCAAGGTACCCTCAGTGGCTTCCAGACAAGAGACACCAACAGCCCGGGATCCCGTGCCTCAAAGTGGGCTGTGGGTGGAATGTGATCAGTGTAATGTCTAGCAAGTGCCTGCTTCTCTGAGGAAATCAGTGGGAGGAAACCAGGAGAGAGGATCTTCAGTGCGTTCTCTAGGCCTCATGGGAGCTTGGGCCCTGGTGGGTCCCATTTGTCAAGTTAGGAGCCTCCTCCTGACTCCCTGAGGAACAGGCTGCTCCTGTAAACCCACCGACATCCTCTAGCCTGATTAGATAGGGCCTGGGCGCCCTGGGCAGATGGTGCCCTGGTCAGGTGGACAGAGGGCACCAGCTGCTGCAGGGCTTGACACATGTTCCCAAGTGCCCTCAGCAGCCCAGGCCTGGTGCACAGGCTGGGCAGGTGTGTTCCCTCCTCCGTGACCCACAGGCCTGGGGTCTGTGCTGGCCCTCATGCATACCTACTGCACCTCTCCCAGGGGTGAGGAAGTGACCAGGCAGCATCCCCCACTGTCTCATCACCACCCCATTGCCTCTCCCTTCTCAAGGGACACTTTTGTTCTTTAATTTTTTCTTTTCAGTTAATGAGAAGCCAGTAAGTAAACAGCTGATAAGCTCCTCATAGGTTTCTCCATGAGGTTTAGCCAGTTTATTAAGGGTGGGGGTTGGATCTGAGAACTGTTCTCAGAGCTGCCCTCCTTCGAGTCCAGGGGAGCTGAGCAGCCTGCAGTGACACAGTTGGCCAGGAAGGCTAACTGTGCTTCTTCCTCCAGCAGCAGGCCCGTGCAGGTCCGTGCCGGGCTGAGGGTCATGCATTGTACCTCTGCTTAATGTGCCCAGCACTCAGCTCAGCGCAGAGACACTGGGCGAGGAAGCTGTTGGCTGGTCAGGCAGTGCTTCCTCTGTAGGGCACAGCTGGGCTTGGTGGATAGATGGCACAGAGCTTCCCAAGGGTAGGAGCAAGGGCAGGGGAGGCCAGGGAGGCACCATGCAGACAGAGCATTGCCTTAGGACTCACCAGAGGCTTCGTAAAGGAGATGTCATGCCAGACACCCCGTAAAGAGTCATAGGGTGTATTTGTGCAGCGAGGCACCAGACGAGGGCAGGGTCGCTGCAGCAGGATCCTGAAGTCAGGGAGAGGAGTGAACCCAGCCCTCAACACAGAGGGAACTGGGGATTTGCAGTGTGGGAGCCGAGGCAGGTTGGTGACAAGTCATGTACTAAGAGAAGCTGTCAGACAGGGGACTCTTCTGGCTGAACAGACCCAACAAGACTTGCTGGGATGTGTGCAGGGGAGCAGGTGCGGAAGACAAGGGCAGTAACTTCCCAGGGTTCTTTCAAAGATCAGCTGATGCAGAGGTAGACATGAAGGCCAAAGTGACGCTCTCTGAGTAGAGTTTGGTCAAGGAGAGAATCAGTGAGGCTGGGTGTCCTTTGGTGCACTGGGAATGGAGGCTTTGGGAGCCCCCAGTCCCTGTCTGCTGCCCTGAGACAGGCTGCCTGGAAGGGAGGACCCGCAGGGCAGGCCTGGACCTAGGCCCTCGCTGGCCTGGCAGCCCTGGCTGTGTGTCACCATACTCTGTCCTTCTTTGTTCTTCAAACTCTCAGTTCCAAGGATGCAGAGTAAAGGATCCATAGGCAAAGCCTCTCTCCTCCCAAACCATACAGCCCAGCCTGCCTTTCCTGAGGCTGGGGCTCAGGGCAGCCTCCCATACTACAGCAGGCCTTGAGCCAGCACTGCACTCCAGGGTGCACACAGCCACCTCCATGCACTCATGACCTGCAGAAGCTCAAACACATGTTTGAGGAAGGGAGAGGTGGCCTGCAGCAGTGGAGCGGGGGTGGCCCCTGCAGCAGCCTGGGCTGGGAACCACCTCTCAGCACACAGACACTGGCTGAGTGGGTGCTGGCCTGGAAGTTGGTTTTGGGGACAGTGATGATCAGAGCCCTTCTGCATAACAGGCATGGTGAGCTGCTACCACACCTTGCACAGATCCAAAACGAGGTGGCTGCCACTGGGAACCTTTGAAAGGCAGCTGGATCCAGAATCTGCATCCCTCCCAGGGATTCTTTTTTCTTTTTTTTTTTTGAGACAGGGTCTCACTTTGTGGTTCAATCTGGCCCTGAGCTCAGCCTCTAACTCACATCACAGCAATCCTCCTGCCTCTGCCTTCTGAGTGCTGGGTTTACAGGCGTGAGCCACCATGCCTGGCGCTGTGGTATGTGGGTGATGGTTGCTCCTGGGCGTGAGTCTCCATGCCCAGTATGGTATATGGTTACCAGGGATTGAACCTGGGTCCTTCTGCTTGCAAGACAGGCGCCAGAACCACTGAGCTAAATCCCCGGCCCCAATTCCTTCCTTCCTTCCTTCCTTCCTTCCTTCCTTCCTTCCTTCCTTCCTTCCTTTCTCTCTCTCTCTCTCTCTCTCTTTCTTTCTTTCCCCTATAAGAGAACTCATGCAATACTTAGATATCTGTGTCTGACTTATTTCATTTATCATGATCTCAAATTCCATCCATTTTCCTGAAAATGTGATTTCTTTCTTTATGGATGAATAATAATCTACTGTGTAGATATACCACATTTTTCTTTGCCTATTTATCTGTTGATGGGCATATAAGCTGTTTTCAATGTTTAGCTATTATGAATTCCACTTCTATAATCATGACTATATGTGTATCACTAAAATATGATGACTTTAACTCTTGGAAATATATCAAGGAAAGGTATAGCTGGGTAAGTGGCATTTCTATTATTACATTTTTGAAAGAATCTCCATACTGATTCTAGTAGTTATTATGCTAGGCTACATTCCCTCCAGCAAGGCAGAAAAGCTAACATTGTCCTCATACCCTTACCAGTATTTGTTGTTTTTTGTGTTTTTGACAATAGCTGTTCTAAGGTGGGCTCTTAGGATTGTTTTGATTTACATCTCACAAGGCTAATAATACTGAACATTTCCCATGTATGTATAAGTACTAACCATTTTTACTTCTTTAGTTCTTTTCCCTATTTTCTTATTGAATGATTTGTTTTAGGGAGATTAATTCTTTGTAGTTTTTATATATTATAGATATTGGCCCTCTATCAGAAGAATACCTGGTAAAACTTTGTCCCATTCTGTATGTTGTCTCTTCATCTGGTTGAATATTTTCTTTTACTATACAAAAGCTTTATAGTTTGATATAATTTCATTTGTTAATTCTCAATATTATTTCTTGTACTATTTGAATTCTGTGCAAGAAGTCTTTGCCTGTATCCATTGCTTCAAGAGTTACCTCTTGTGCTGTCTTCCAGCAGCTTCATTTTCCATTTTTTTTTTTTAAAGTCTAGGGCTTTTATCCATCCTGACCTGATTTTTAGTATAGAACAAAAGCTAGGAATCCAGTTTCAGTCTTCTGCACATGGATGTCCTTTCCCCAGTACCATTTGTTTAACATGGTGCAATTGGGTGGCTGTAGGTATTATTTTGTGTCCTCTGTTCTGTGCCATTAGTCTACATATCTGTTTCTGTGCCAGTGCCATATTGCTTGTGTTGCTATAGCTTTGTAGTATAACTTGGAATCCAGCTTTGCAATACCTTCTACTTTGCATTTTTTGCTCAAGATTGTGTTGGGCGTTCTGTCTTTTCTGGTGCCACATGAATTTTAGGATTATTTTTCTAGTTTTATGAAAAATGCTGTTGCTATTTTAATAGCTATTATATTAAATCTCTAGATCACTTTTGGCAAGATTGTCATTTTAACACTACTAATTTTGGAAATTCAAGAACAAGGATATCTTTCCATTTTCTAATATCCTCTTCAGTTTTCTTCTTCAGAATTATGTAATTTTCATTATAGAGCTCTACCACTTAACTAAGTTGATTCCTTAGTTTTAATGATTTTTAACGCTATCATGAATGAAATCATTTTTCTGATTTTTTTTTCTCAGTTGGTTCATTATTGGTACACCGGAACACAATGGATTATTTTGCAGTTCTTTATTTTCCTTAACTTTATTGGTGCATTTTAGGTATACAGTCACATTCATTTGTGTGTTGATTTTGAGGTCTTGCCACTTTGCTGAATGTGTTCATCTGGTCTAAAAGTCTTCTTGTGGAAATATTTATGTCTTGTACATAAAGAATCTTATCATCTGCAAACAGACCATCTGAGCCTCCTTTCCTATTTGTGTCTCTTGTGTTTCTTTCTCTTGCATACTTGCACTCACTGAGGTGTTGAGTGCTGCCTTCAGCGATGGTGGTGACAAGGATACCCTTGCTGCACTTCTGACTGAGGTGGCTCCAAGAGTGCTATCTTCAGCCAGTGCCTGAGCACTCGGGAATGAAAGCCTTCATTGCAGAGAGGTGGCCAGGCTGGCACCACAATGTCTCCCATAGGCTGCCAGCTCTCTGGGGCACATATGACTATCTGTGGTCTGTGCCAATCACCAGTTCTTGCTGCAGTTTGCCATTATGCAGGTGTCTCAGAACAAGGTGTTGGCAGTCATTAGTTTGATCACCTTGCTTTCCAGAATATTAACCAGAGACCACTTCTCCTCATGGCACCTAAGGGTCAGGAGTGGGCCTTGGAGCAGAAGCAGCCAGGGTCCCCCACCCCACAACTGATAGAGGCCGCCATGCCACGTGAGCCTGGCTTATCCTACAGAGATGGCTGAGCTTAGGGTCCTCTGCAGTCTCTCTTCATGCTTAACTTCCCAGGTCAAGATTGAGAGTGGATTTATTGAAAACCTACTATGTGCTAAAAAGTGGACTGGTACCTGCAGAGTGCCATGGACACCCAGAACACTGTAATCACATCCCAGCCGAGGAGACAGTGAGCAGAAAACTCACCATGCTCCAGCTGTGATGCAGATTAGGGAGGGAGAGGGACCCTGCCCAACACCCTAAACTGAGGTCATTGATGCCTTCTCACCCTTGTGGTCATCCTCAGGCCATGGTCCAAATGAGGATTCTGGGGCTTGTAAAATGAATGGTTCACCAAAGGACAGATAGCTAACAAATGGCAGACATAAGGTTTAACATGGCCTATTTGACTTAAATAACCAAGTAAAGGTACCATCCAGTACCAGAATCACAGAGCAGTCTAGATGGAGTAAGGAAGGTTTGTAGCAATGATTTCAGTGGAGTCGGGCCTCAGAGGATAGATTAGGGTTCAGCAGGCAATGGAGCGCTCCACCCTAAAGGAAAACCAGAACACATTGGCAAAATGGGGAAAGTACTGAAAAGGCTGTTGTGAAATCTGATGGAAAGCAAATGAAGGAAGGGAGAGAAAGAAGGAGAGATGCATGAATGGATGATGAAAGATGGATACATGAGTGGATGGAATGCCAGGTGATGGACAAACCCATAGAAGAATTGATGAGGGATGGATGAATAGATGAGTAAGGGGATAGATAAATGGATGGATGGGTGGGTGGGTGGGTGGATGGATGGATGGATGGATGGATAGTAGGCAGAATGGATGACATATGGATGATGACATGTACTCTAGTATTGGATGAGCCTGTAAGCCTTGACTGGCACAGAACCCCAGATAGCTAGTAGAACACTGGGAACACCACAGAGGTAGTCAACAACTTCATTGTACAAGACAGGGGAGGCCAACTTGATTTACAGGGATTCAAACTGGTATAGGAAGGAGGCAGCACTGTGTAGAGACAAAAATGAGCAAAGAACGGGGCCTGGCCCTGATACCTGGAGGGATGCTTCTGTGTGTTCTGGTTTCTGGAAGGGCCAGGTTTATTAAAGAGCCAAGGCTAAACTCCACGCAGCTGCCAAAGTGCCTTGTTTATCAAGTGGGTCTGCAGACCTCTGCAGAGATGCATTGTTTAGTTCTGGCCCCACTCTTCCCACAACTGAGAAATCCGCTGTGATTTCCAGGCTAACACCTGACAGAATTGGGCCAGAGGTTTCAGCTGCATGGCCGAGTGGGCTTCCTGTATTAGCTGGGCTGGGATCAGCTTATTTCAAAAGCATATTGATCACCTGGGACAAGAAGCAGGCCAGCCATTCCCCCGGATGAGCCCACGGTCTGTCGGCCTGCCATTACTGCCTGGGTTGGCACCTCCTGCCCTGCACTCACTATGAGCAGCCTTTGGAGCATTGTGGAGCCTGGACGGCACTGCCTGGCTAAGGGTACAAGCTCCTGGCTATCATGCTGCATTTGCCTTCCACTTCCTGTGTGTCTGGGGTGATGACTTGCCTGCTTATGTCACTTGCTACTGCTGAGGGGCAAAAGTAGATTGATGCCAGTGGGCACTGTGAGTATCCGGTGGAGTCCAGGCCCAGGCAGGCACCCCAGGCCACGGCTGAGCTGATCTGCCAATCAGCAGCCATGCTGGCTGGGCTGTGTTGCAGAGTGAGAGACTGCCATCTGCGAGAGCTTAGATGGCCGTCCGCTGCTGTGGGGACAGCCACGGGAGAGCTTTGTGACACTCCTATGCCCTGGATCCTGTCCCACCTCTCACCACCATCCTATCTCACAGAAGAAGGCATTCAGGAGAGGGCAGAGGCAGCCTGTGGCATACCACTGGCTGGGGGCCTGGCCGTCCACCCTCTCCCAGAGGCCCTCCTTGTGCCCCTCTGGACAGCTCACAGCTTCCTTTGGGACATGGTACTGTGAAGCTTTAACTCTCACCACTACAGAGTCTTTACTCCTGTAAGTGTGGAGTCATTACTACCTGTGCCAGGCTCCAGGCTGGGTGAGAATGGGCCCAGTGAAGGAGGCAGCTGTGGCACTGACCAAGCAAGTGTGCCACCTTCACTTAGCAGAAGGAAGGTTTGGGAGGAGAACATCAAACAGCCTGTTCTGAAATCTTCCGGCCTGTCCTTTCTGTAGCAGATGGGGAAGCAAAGGCTCAGTGATGTCCTGCGCTTTACTTAAGGCCACACAGTAGGGTTGAGGTCATTAGTGTAGTGAATGGGCACCTAGCACTATCCTCAGGCAGCTTGCTGTGATCTCATTCCATCAAGAGACGGTTCCGGTGCGGGCTGTGCTGTGAGATAGGATTCCAGAAGGCTTCCCAACGCCCACGCCACTGAGCAGTCAGAACTGTCCAACAGCAGCAGAGGGTAGGTCTGTTGCTTGTGACCATACGAGGCCACAGCACAGGGGAGTGGCAGTGTGCTGGGAAGAGTGAGCTGGAAGGAGGCGATGGCCTCTGCAGGACAGGTAGAACATTTACAATTATTGTACAGGTGCGATCGTAGGATACAGTGAGTGTTGAAACTTTTAGATTTATTTACAGTACAGGACACATCGCCGTTAACTTCCTTTCACTCCAGACATTTATTCCACGGTTCTTGCCACATCCCGAAGCAGCTGGACTGTTTTGGCTACCTCGATGTCCTAAATCAATTCAAAATGTCTGCATTTTGTGGTCACTTTAACTGGGGGAAGAGCCAGAAGTCACATGGTGCTGGAGCTGATGACTGAGGTGGACGAGGACACACTGTAATGCTTTTATTTGACAAATTGTCATAAACATTTTGAATCAAGTCAAATTCAGGCTATAAAGACAGTCATGAAAAAACACTCAGGAAAAAGAACTTCCAGAACTGCTTCAGAAAGTAGCAAGAACTCCGGCACAAATGTTTAAAGCAAAGGGGAGTATTTTGAGCTAGATTAATGGCAATTGTCTTATTGTAATAATTTTTAAAAAATTCTCATTTATATATTTACTGTATAGATTGATCACCCCTGGTATGTTCGCCCCTCCAGAAGCTACTTTCTTTCCATGGCTGTCTCTCCCACTGGACAGGTCCAAGAATACAGAGACTTGGCTCCCATGCCTGGCCTTTGCCAGTTGAGGGGCTCACAGCCTGGTGGAGACCCCGCTGGCCCGGGGCACATGTCCTAGGAGGGCCGTGCTGTGGATCAGGTCTGCAGGAGTGTCGTGTTTCTCTTCCATACTCTGTGGGCAGGACGTGGTCACATGTTCACTCCCAGGAAGGCCCAGGTAGCCGTGTGTCTGTACAGGCAGCAAGGCCTGGTGTGGGACGCACCCCACCAGCCCTGCACCCAGAACCTCTCACAGGAACGTCAAGGAAGTCCCCTCCCAAGTCTTGTGAGCAGGGATTTGAGACAGAGCCGGGAGTCGTGCCAAAAGAGGGGACCATGGGAGCCCAGCACAGGCGCAGGGTAGATATGGAGTCCTAGGCTGAGGGGATGCTGGCCTTGGTGCCAGGTAGTTGAGTCCCAGTGCTGGCTCTGCCCTGTGGCAGAGTGGCCTTGTTTAGCATGTGTGGGACCATAGCCCTCCTGGGACATGACTATGCTAAGTGAAGCCATCTTTATGTACTTGTCAGGGGTCCATGTCACCAGGCTGCTTGTTGACTAATGACTTCTTTGAGTTTTATGCTCTGGCTTTGAATATGTAAGCTCAGAGCAGCGCACCACTGGCTAGAGGTCACACAGTGAGGGCTGTGGCAGTGCCCGCCTCTGGTCTCCTGAGCTGCATTTTATCCAGAGGCCTCTGGCTCCTCTCTGCTCTGCTACCTCATCTATGCTGAGCCTAGAGGGAAACTGATGAGCACAGCAGATGCCAAGGGTGCCTGGGCCTGCTTGGCCTGTGCGTAAGTCACCGGTGTGCCCAATGAGGTTCACCTGCCTCCCACCTGCACCAGGGCCCTGGTGCACAGCTTGCAGTGACCCAGAACTTTGTCTGCTCTCTGGGGGGACCTGCATCTGTGGGACCCATGGTCCTCTCTTTGCTAAATGTCCTCTCAGCCAGGCCCAAGCCCAGCCCTTCCTTCCCTAGGGCCTGTCTTGGAGGTTTGTCCCTGAGCCCTCCCACTCAGGGGCCAAAGAGAGACCAGGGCTTGATGGTAATGCCAGCGTCACTCAGGCCAGGAAGCCTCACCCCTCCGGAAGTCACCTCCTACACGTGCTCATCCTTTCCCACATGCGTAAGGCTGAAGATCCTCCCTTGGAGAACTACAAGCACATAGGTCTCTGCAGCGCCAGTTTGCCTTAATTTTAATTTAATTCCCTTTAATCTTTAATGAAAAGTTGTAAAAGTAAATTATTTACCCAGGAGAGGTAGCGGCTCCTGAGGAGCCATTTTCGACTTCAGGGTAATTACACATGTGGTCTCAAGCCCCCCACGCTGAGGAAGAGGCATTCTGGTTTATGAACTAATTAGCTACCTCAGTAACTGTTAAAAATGCATGCCATTCAGTGGATAGAGAGCGCAGCGCCAGCTCTGCTGGTGTGGGCCCTGAGGGTGGCAGGGGAGGAAGGGCCCTGCTCTGTCCCCCACATGGTGCAAGCATGTCCTGCCAGGTCTGCAGGCCCAGCTTACATGGCACTCAGTAGGCACTCTCTGGGCCTGGGGAAACTGGCGACCCTCTCCTTTCTCCCTGCCACGTCTCTACCTCTGATCCTGGCTCGGACCCCAGCACAAGGACAGAGGTGCCCTCCCAGCAGGAGGGTCTTGGAGGTGAGGAGTGTGCAGGCAGAGCCATGTGGGTCTGTGATCAGACCCTTGCTCACATCAGCCCCTCCCGGGTGTTAGCTGTGCATCTAACCTTTTCTCACACTCACTTTCAACATGTGCAATGTGATCAAAATATATGGTGAATGTCTTAATTTTAAAAATTTGTTGGAGACACATTGCCGTGGATCTGCTTCACAACATCCCCTTTTCTGTGAACACATGTCTCATTGTTCTTCTGCTTTCTGAAGCAGTTTTGGAAGTGCTCTGTTGTGAGTATCTTTATGAGGTGTGGTCAAAACTAAGGATGCTGCCCAGTGCCATCCAAAGAAAGGCAGGCATAGGCTCATAACAACATGAGAGCATGAACTCGTTTACCTTATTCACCAGGTCTGGCACTGAGCAACTTCCGGTTGTTGTTGTTCAAGTCAGAACGACCGTGTTTGACTGGATACAGGACACCAGGGTAGCTAGGGTAATGCAAATAAAGTTCATGGGTAGTGAAATACAACCAATTAGGGGCAGTAATGGGGCTCGGAGTTGATACATGTTTGGTTCTGAGCTTCCTAACCCCCAGAATGAAAAGGCCAGCTCCTTGGTTTTCCTCAGTGACTAGGGGAAGCCTGCAGGTTGGTTGACAGAGTACCTAACAGCTTGTACACTGGCAGTAGAGAAAGCATGCCAGCTTTTACTGGGACACTGGAAATTACAGGGCTTGATTCTAGATCCCCTGGTGCCTCCCAAGGGGACAGTGGGCAGTGTTGTTGAGTGTGGACCCTCTGTTTCGTTCTCATCTCACATGCTGAGGTATAGGGTATTTTTTCCATATAATCTTCCTTTCTTTCATCTAGAGTGACAGAGTAACTTGACCAATTCCAAAACCATGCTTTCTCTAAATCAAATTTGACTCTAAAATTTAGGACAACCCAAGACTCATATAAGCTAAGCAACCATGTGTGTAGCTTCTCGAATTTCAGTTTTAAATGTGCTTTAGCTGGAACAGGCTTGGTAGAATCTTCTGACTGGTCGTTTCTTCTATCTTATAATTCCTAAGTTTGTATCTTTTAACCCAGGTTGACATTTGCTTACAAAGTCACCTAGCAGATCTTAACTTCCCTGATCACCAAAGGCAGGACAGTGAGCTGGGGCAAGGCAGGCACAGCCTAGCTAGGATTTGACACTGTGGAGGAAAAACTCTGTGCCGGCCTGAGGAGCTGTGTGTGAAAGAAGTGAACAGATGTTTGGGTAAGTCAGCTGGGCAAGAAAATGCACTCAGCATTCCCCTTTGCCAGTGAAAGGTGATTTGCACACACATCCCTGGGGCCGCTGAGATTTTAGTACTTCCTCTGACCCCCTGAGGACCCAGGTGGTGCAGCTGTATGGAGAAGAAGCCACTCCTGTTCCATCTCTGTTCCTTCCTGCTTCCTGTTCTGAGTGAGACAGATGACGTGTGCCTTGGGCCTGTGTAAGACACTCACATCAGAACCACCACCCTAGAGGGGGCAGCTGGGTCCCCCAGACACAGCCACACCTGCCCCTGGAGTGTGCATGCCTGAGACCTGCTGCTATAGGTGGATGTTCTCTCCCCGTGGCCACAGCCATTCCGCAGTCTTCTCCTAAGTGTGCAAAGGCTGAGCTAGCCCAGCCTGCCCCCACGCTTAGTACTCAGCCCAGATCTGACCAGAGAGACAGCGTCAGGGGCTACAGGGTCCAGGTCAGGGTGGCTGGCCTTCATCTTCAGGATCACATCCACCTGTCCTGCCTCTTGGCACTGCTTGTCACCTATAGCCTCCTCTTTTCCTGTGGTTTACCTGGAGTTTGGTGGTCTTGGCCCCATCTGGTGGTCCCTGATTACAGAGCATATCACGCTTGATGGCGAGCCTTCCAGCCGCAGCCCTGTCCTCCTTCAGCCCACTGGGGGTTCCTCCAAGGAGTGGCTGGCACAGAATCCCCCTGAGCCCTCACAAGACAGCATAGAAACGTGCACCCAAGGCCAACAGTTCCTGCCCAGGCTGGCAGGGGCCAGGGATCCTGTGTGCAGTGTGCAGTGGGCACCATGCCACAGCATGGCTGAGCACAGCAAGGGATGTCAGGGAGCTAGCAGTGAGAGCCACACCCCAGCCCCTCATCTGCACCAAGATGGCTGGCACCAGTGGGACAGATAAGGACATGAATGGTAGAAGGGGAGGAGGGCCACACATGCTTGTGTGCTGTTGTGAGTGTGAGACCCACAGGAACCTGGCCTGTGGCAGTGGTGCTGATCTGAGATGTATGTGCCTCAGATGGTTTGCAGTCCATGTGTGCCCTGTAAGGTAGAAATGCATGCACAGACTCATCACCTGAGTTCACCGCAGCATTGCCAAGGCCAGAGCAAGGTGGAGAACCAAAGGCCAGACACTGGTGCATCAGGAAAAATTGTGCCACTGCATCTCCATGCAGCGGGTATGGAGGGGGGAGGTCACGAAACACACAGCACATGGCAGACCTGGAGACACTGTGCTAAGTGGAAGAAGCCAGGCACAGAGAGCTGCACACTGACTCTACTCTCAGCAAGTCCAGAGCAGGGAGTGCAGAGAGCCAGGCAGGAGGTAACGGGGCTCAGGGGGGCCAGAGGGTCCCAGGTCTCTGTCAGAAACGACACAGTTGTTCTGAAGGTGATATGACTGTGTGTACCTGTGGGTGGGTACATGCTGGACTGTGCACTTTGGTAGGTGGGCTGTACGGTATATGAGTTATAGCTCACTTGTGTTCCTGTCTGGCCTCTGCCCAGCTCCCAGCCTGGCAGGTCAGGATCACAGCTGGCCTCACAGAGGAGTCAGAGAAGTCTGCATCCATCAGAATGCAGGGCAGAGACAGAGGCCCAGGCTAGCTTCCTTCTTGACCAGCTCAGCCCCGCCTTAACCCTGCTGCCTAGCTGGCCTCAAGAGCCAAGTTCTTCCTCCTATCTTAGAGAGAAGGGTTAGGAAAGATCCTAAAGGAGTGTGTCCACAGGGAGAAGCAGCTGTGGGGATGCTGGCTGCGAGGCTCCATGGAACTTGTCTTTCCCAGAGCCTGGGCTGGGAAGGGTTAACCCTGGGCTGGCGGGCACGCTGGGCAGATGAACCAGTCCTGGCTGCCCTCACAGCCCACACGGTCCTCTGCAGAGGGAGAAGTGAGAGCAGAGATGTAATGAGCCAGTCATCCTTCACTGATTTGCACATAATCGTATCTTTCCCTTAATGGAACCAGCCACCGAGGCCATGAGACACCTGCTCTCTCTGTCGTCCCCCCGTTTGGCTCAGAAGGTTCAGACTGCGCTTCGTTGGTTCTGTTTGTGAAATGTTCCCTGAGGCCTGGCCTGAGTGGAGCAGGGGTAGAAGGGGGTAGCCAAAGGCTGATGGCCACCTACCTGTGCTGGCCCACATGTTCCTCTGTGGGGAAACTGAGGCTGGGGATGGCAGTCACTATGCTGCCAGCACTCAGGGCCCAGATAGGAGCTGCGGTAATGTCACAACTGAGCCCTCAAGAGGGGCACTTTGAGAACCCAGTTGCACATCTGTCTCATGCTGTGGCCCATGGGGCAGGGTATCTGGTCCGTCACGCTGTGTCCTCACAGTGTTATTGGTGTCAACACCATAGGTCAGGGACTAAGCCCTGGGAGAGGTGGGGACCTGCCTGGGGCCCCAAAGCCCACGTCACCCTCAATCCCCGAATCCTAGCAGAGTGGAAGTTCTGTAGAAGTAACAGGCCAGCTCTGCAATGCCTGTTGTGTGCCTAGCACTGCTGTGTGCGTTCACACAGCTGGGGACAGCGGCTCGGGCCCAGAGCAGGTCCTGGCCTGGCCTGACACAGTGCACAGCTTCTGTGCATGTGCAGGTGCAAGATGCAGCAAAAACAGAAGGGTGAGGGCAAATCATAGCCTTCACATTACACCCGAAAGCAGGAAAGTGTTTTCCTCCTGCGGCCATCCTCATGCCTGCACTGGGCTGTGGGTCATCACACCTCTGAGCCCCTCCGTGAGCACTGAGTACACTGTCACTGCGGTCTTGGAAGGCCCTGCTATGGGCCAACCACACCGGCTCTCACAGGTCACAACCTTTCTGTGTGTATCAGTGCCTGGTCATGTTGGCTACAGGTGCCAGCTGGGAGAGGATGCCTGGCAGGAAGTGAGATTCCTCAGCATCTGGCTGCAGCCCAGCAGTGCCCCAAGGATCTGCTATATGGATAGGGATGGGCACGAGGGAAACCAGTGGGGGTGTTTCCACCTGGGGAAGCTTGAGCACATGGCTAGGCACAGGCCTCAGGCCAGTGGAGAGCCTGCAGCCCCCGCATCCGCTCTCTGCCGGCCCCTCATCCCTCATTCCCCAGTCTCTGTCATCTTCCCTGCTGGCCCGGGGACTCTGTGAGGTCTGACATGGTGTGAGCCTTGGGGCAGCCCCATCCCATGCCAAGCCTGCTACAGAACAGTTGGCTCTGAGAGACTGGTCTGGGAACTGGGCAGCAGGACCTGTGTGCGCCCCGGGGAGGGAGGGAAGCCTCTTCTCAAGGTCAGCCGCACCTCCCCATGGCTCAGACTAGTCCGGCCCGGCGCCCCCAACCTCCTGCAGCCCTGAGCCCTGTGAGGCGGTGGGAGTAAGAACACTGCCCTTAAGGAGGCTGCGTCCCCGTATCCTGGACCCACATTTGGCTGGGGACACTGGATAGGTTGCTCCCTCATTGGCCTCTGCCTCCTCCCGTGGCCCCAACTTCAGGCACAAGGCATCAAAAGGCATGTATGAGGAGTGGGGGGCAGGCAGCGGGCATGGATAATTAAAGTATACTATGTGCATGTGCAAATGTGGCCAAAATGAACCCTACAAGTCTGCATACCCACTATGCACTAACAAAAATGGGGGAGGGGAGGTGGCAGGTGCCTACTCAGGTGACTCCTGTCCTGCCAGCCACCTTTCCAGGATGCTCTTCCCTAGAACCAGCCGTATGGTTTCTGGACAGGGGGCAGTACCCTGGGAGCTGCAGCCAGAATTTGGTCCTTCCAGGAACTTCTGAGAGGCCCACCTAGACCCTGCGTTACTCAGGGCCTCAGCCCTGTGCCTTTCTGTCAGACCCCATTTCAGGACGGGGACTAGCACAGACACATGTTTTCAGCATCCTAGTTGCCAGGGCAGTACCTTTGACAGGCGAAGGAGAGAAGAATAAACCAGAGTTGGGTGCAGCGCTCACCTTCTGGTGTCCTTGCAGATGTGCTGGTGGACGGACAGCTGTGTGACTGTGATGCAGCGGCCGCCTGCCCTGTGGGTGACCCTGTGCGCCTGGAGGTGCGGCTGACCAACCAGAGCCCGCGCAGCGTGGGGCCCTTCGCCCTCACCGTGGTGCCCTTCCAGGACCACCAGAATGGTGTGCGCAACTATGACCTACAGGACACCGTCTCCTTCGTGGGCTCCAGCACCTTCTACCTTGATGCGGTGAGCTACGGGCCCAGGTGGTCCCCAGTGGAGCCCAGGCCCCATGGTCACTGTCCTCTTCTCTGGGTGGTGGCCCCAGGCCTGGTGCAGATTGGCAGGCACAGGGGTTCTGGCCATGTGTGTGAGTTCTGTGCCCGCATAGCTTACCGTTGGCACCAGGCCAGTTCTCTAAGGGATCCCGGAGCAGTGATACCAGGATGTGACCCACTTCCCTACTGTTGCTCAGGACAGCAAGGCTGTGGGCACTGTGCAGGCAGAGCCTTAGGTGGAGGCTGAGACCCCATCTTGTCATGTTCCCACCTCTCCTCTGTGCCAGCCCCATGCCCTCAGGTCCTCCTTGCCCAATGACACTGATTGTACATGCTAGGGTACTGAGGGGTCCACGAGCTTGGATCTTGTCTGCCAACACCTGCCCCATTAGCCTTGGCACAGCTTCACTCTCTGCCCCGCTGCATCCCAGCCACTCCCCTGACTTCTGCTCCTTGCTCTCAGTGAGCCCTGCATGGGCCCCAGGAGGGAAACGTTAGTAGCTCCTTTCTGAGGTGAGAGCAGACTGAGGTGCAGCAGCTTGCGCCAGTGGTCAGTCCAGTAGCAAAGTGTGGCCCAGCCCTCGCCTGTAACCCCGTGTCCATGCAGGTTCCAGGCTTTCCCAGTGGCTGGGTAGTGCTGGCCTAGCTGATCCCTCCCCCGTTCCCTGGCCAGGTGCAGCCATCAGGCCAGTCGGCCTGCCTCGGGGCCCTGCTCTTCCTCTACACAGGCGACTTCTTCCTGCACATCCGGTTCCAGGAGGACAGCCGGAGTAGGGAGCTGCCGCAGTCCTGGTTCTGCCTGCCCAGTGTGCACGTGCGCGCCCTGGAGCTGCAGGCTTGAGCCTGCTCTGGTCTCTGTTCTGATGGCCTCAAGAGGCTTCCTGCCTCATGCCACCTGCTTGAAAGGTGCCAAAGCCTCTCCTGAGCACCTGTCTCTTCCTGCCTTCTCCTAGAAGCATGAAGCCCATACAGGCCCTTAGCCCACTTCCACTGTTTCATGAGCCCTGCAGCAGTTTCCTGGTGCTGCTCCCATGACGCAGGCCCCTGGCCTCTGTGTTGCTCTCCCTGGCAGAGGCCCCTCTGTTCCTGCTGCCTCCCTTTCCATAGAGAAAGAAAAAGACAAGTGTGAGGCTGGGTGCTACCCGCTGGGCTCGGGACCCTCTAACGCACTCCCTGGTCCTTGGAGTCCCCTGAGGACCGTTTCTTTTCCCAGAGGCCCTACGGGCAGCCTGTGCAGGGAGATAATGGCATGGTGTCTGTAGCAGGCCAGACTTTGGGTGCTGGGTGTGTGTGGCTGTGTTTGTGACATGATCTCCAATAAAGGCCTTCCTTCACCTTCCTTTGCCTCATTGCGTCTGCTTTTTGGGGTGGGGGCAGGGACTGTCTTGCCTCATGGCCAGCAGGCCTGCATTGGGCTATCCCTGTGATGACCAGGGTTTCCAGGTCATCTTCCTCCACACGCAGAGGTCCCCTGACTCCTGTCCCATCACTCCGCAGTCCCCCAGTTCATCTGCCTTGGACTCTTGCTCCCGGTGTGGACTGCTCCATATGGGCCTCTGCCCTTTCTCACAGTGCCCATGGGTATGCTCGGGGCAGCCACAGGCATAGATCTGCCCTTGGGTTGTACAGTGCCCGTCCCCAGCCTGGAAGAGCCAGCACTGCCTCCTTGGGCACGCCACACTCCTCATCCACCTCCAGGTGTGCAGAGTGCCACCTCTGCCCAGCCACCCTCAGGCCTTGCATCTAAGGCTGGTACTGTGGGGCAGAGTTCAAAGCAGCTCTCAGTGGGTTCTGAGAACATGAGGGACCAGGGTACCTGGCTTCTGGACAGAGGTCCAGGCCCAAGAAGGGACTCCCCACAAGCCCTGAAATAGCAGCTTGATTGGGAGGAGGAAGGGACATCCCCAAGAGTGTTGTGTCGTAGGAAGGAGGATGCTCAGGAAAGGGAGCAGTACTGAGTGGGCTGCTGGCTCAAGGAGAATGGGAACCCTTAGCCCAGTACTGTCCCACCCAAGCAGTGAGCCAGAGGGGGGTCTGAATACCCCTCGCCCAGCACCTTTCTTGCTGAAGCAGCTCCAGGCACTCTGCTGCTGCTGGAGTGGACAGATCTTGCTTATGGCCCCTAGGAAGACAAACAGTCCTAGGCCCCAGCAGACACCAGCATGAGCATCCCAGTGATTCTGGAAGATCCCAGGACTGAGCGTGAGGACTTACCTCAGGCCACTTGGTCAGACAGGTGGAGGTCATATTGGCGAGGAGGAGGCCTCTCAGAACCCTGGAACTCCAAGCCTAAGCCCTGGGGAAAGGCTTTCTTGACTGCCATCTCTGGTCTCCCTTGACAGTGCTTCAGAGGGGCACCTTGCAGAGTTATGGGCCAGGTGGAGGTGATGCTTAGGTGCCCAGCCAGCTGCCTTGGTCTGTGCAAGTACAGCCGCCTATGTCTGAGCCTGCAGAAAGGTCTGCTTGTACCAGGAGTGGGATCTGTACTCCTGCAGGAGTCTCACAGCAGGGTTGGCTGGCCTACTTGGGCTGCTTCTAATGGGAAGAAAAATATCTCTACCTCAATGTATATCCCTCAAATATACTATTTAATGAAGCAGCATGTGGCAAAGCGGTAGATGTAGCCCAATCCCACTTTGTAAACACCGTACAAATCACACACTTCTGTGCATCAGTAATATATCTATAAATATGGATTTTCAAAGTGAGAAGGAGCCACGCCTCCCACATTACCTAGGGTTGCAGGTGACAGTTTGCTTGGCCTCACAATGAAGATGCACATTGTAGAGGACTTCAACAATGCTGCACTTCCAGTGGCATGTTGCGTTGATAAACATGTTCAAATGCATAGGAAGGGGGTGAGCAAATGATACAGTGTTTTAACAAACAAATTTTATTATAGATAAAGACATCATTAGTTCCCCTCAAAATGCTCCTCCTTTCTTCAAATACATTTATCCTATTTTTGTCACCACTTTTTAAAGCAATTCTGGAAGTCCTTTTCCATGATAGTCTTTACAAGTTGTGACCAAAAACTCAGATTTGCTGCCGAGTGTGGTGGAAAGTCAGTGCATAAACACATCACAGCGCGTCCTCATCCGCCTTATTCACCAGATCGGTGCTGTGTGATTCTGACTCTTCCTCAATGTCAAAGTGGCCATGAAAGGTCAACATTTTGAATTGATTGAGGACATCAAAGCAGCTGCGATGGCACAACTAAAGACACTCGGAAAGCTGGCAAGAAGGTAAGAAATGCTCTGCCCAGTGTGTATAGACAAAATCCACAGAGGTAAGCACTCACTGAGGCCAGATTTTGCTTTGAGGGTTTTTGCCAAGATAGAAGCAATAGTTTCACTGCCTCACAAATCTGGAGTGAAGAAGACGGAGTCCAGGGTCTTCTTGGCAGGAAATCTAACAGATATAGGAAAATAACACATGAATGAGAAGATTATTGGAACTGAGTTGTAAGGTGCTTTGATTTCAGTTTCAAAGGTGCAGGGAGATAGTAAAGATAATGACTTACTTAGGCTTGGGATTTGGTACTTTGATTATGAAAATATCCATTTCTGGAGTGACTTATTAGGAAAGTAAAAAATAGCATGAATAATTTACAAATCTACTCTTCCCAATATTAGGAGAAAGGTAACTAATCAATCAGCCCAAAAATACATATGAAAGGAAAAATAACTAAAAGAAGACATAAAATCATAACCATAGTGGTATTAATGTCAATATTAACGCTTATAACTGATATATAACTATGTGTTAGGCATTATTTTCAGATTATATATGTAATGATTATTATATTTGTATAATTATATGGTGAGTACACATATAAGTTCATATTTCACAATGTATATGAGAAATTTATTTTTTAAACTATAAGAAGATTCTTACAGTGTCTTCAGAATAGATGCTACTGTTATTCCCACATTACAATTGAAGAAAAAAATGAGACACAGGCCATTAAATAGTAGCTAGGAAGCTAATTATGAAATAAGTTGTAGAAATAAGTACACCAGTATTTACAATAAATGAAAGTAACTTCCAGATGAAAACCTAGACAAAACCCATGCAAAGTTATGATGTTTACAGTAAGCATTAAAGCATAAAGACATAGAAGGTTGCAATAAAAAGGTAAGAAAGATGTTCCAGGAAAAATCCTAAAAGAAAGAAATTCCAGGACACAAATTAAACTTTATATAGAAATAATGACAGTAACATCATGATGATAGGTGATAACTCACCAAGAAGCTATAATCTCAAATACAGATGCAACAAATAGTATATCCCCAGCATAAGCCCTAACAAAACTACAAGGAAAAATAGACAAACTCACAATTGTAGTATGATATCTTAATATACCTACCCCAACAATTGAAAGATCAGGGAGAAAAAAGTTAAAAAAATAGATGAAATTTTAAAAGTTCAACAAGTGAAGTTGATTTAGTAGGTGTATAAAATATTCCCCTTGATGTCTATGGAGAAACATTTTCATTAAGCACGTATGTTGTGATTTGCTTGATGGCTCAGGATGTAGGTGAACGACTGTTGTATAAGATCGCTTTCTCTGAACCTAACGTTTAACCAAGAAATCAGTCTCGAAAAGACATTTAAAAATGTCTTATGTATTTGTATATCAGGAAGCATTTTTACAAGATAACTCAAACTTCAAAGAATAAATAACTGTGGAAAGTAGGAAATGTTGAAAATGAACAATGGTAAAAGCATATATGAAAATTTGTGTGATATAAGTAAGTCAGTACTTACTGAGAGAAAGCTTTGTAATCAAAAGCAGAAAGTGTGAAAGTTAATGAGCTAAGCACTATCTCCAGGAACTGAGAAATGCTGATAGAGGAGATTAAAGAAAATAGAATATAATAAAGATAAGATCATAAATTAATAAAATAGGAAGGACACACATAATAGCAAAAAGACAAAGTTTATTTCTTGAAAAAGCTGATAAAATAGAGAAACCTCTGACTAGATTAATAAAGAAAAAAGCACAAATAACCACATTACAGATCAAGCCAGGATATCAGATACTACAGACAATAAAGGAGGATATTATAAGCATGAGAAGAGGAAATTATGAGGAACTTTGTTACAATAAATCACAAACTAAAATGAAATATACATATTGTAGAAAATATGATAAAATGTATCCCAATAGACTAATCCTAAAACCATTCATCAGCCTAGTAGTTAAAATTCTTTCCAAAAGGAAAACTGTCATTCCAGATACTTTGTAAAAGGAAATTCTAACAAAAAAATTCAAGGAACCAAAAAATGCCAATGATTATACAAAACATTTCTAAAGGTATCAAAATACACTCAAATATTTTTTTGTAAAGCTAACATAATTTTACTAGCAAAACCTGACAAAGATAGTACAAGAAAAGAAATTATAGTCTAAGTCATATATCAACATGAGTGCAAAACTTCTGATCTACATGTTAGTAAATAGAGTTAGTGGTGTATGAAAAAGACAACATATAACAACCAAGTTATCTTTATTCAGAAAATGCAAGATTGGTTTAAAAGGAGAAAATGTACGTGACCATTCTTAGAGAAGTAAGAATCCTTCGATAAATTTGACACCTTTTTATAACTGAAAAAGGCCCAAACGTTGGCAAGCTGTCTACTTGAGCATTTCCTCAATGCAATAAGAATTGCAATGAAAATATGCACCCAACAAACATTATGCTCACAGCTGAGGGATTAACACTCTCTGGAAGATCAGGATGCTCAGGGAATACAAGGATGCTCATTATCTCTGCTTCTGTTAACATTGTGTTAGTGGTCTGTACCAGCACAGAAAAGCAAAGAAAAATAACAAATAAAAGGTATAAAAAGCTACACAGGAAGAAATAAAGCTGACATTAAATTTATACATGTATCATCCATAACATAATCTATCTTAAAGAATCTTCAGATCTCTTGGAATTAATTAGCAAAGTTTGCAAAACTCACAATTTTCAATCTACAAAAATCAATTTACTAAAATTCACAGCATTTTGTGCCACAGTGATGTTTCTAAAAAATCAAATGATAAAAGTTACCATTTATGAAATTATGGAAAATAAGAAAGACTTATATTATGTGGCTAGATTAATGGCATCCCAGAGGTATCTCTGTCTAGTTTCCCAGAAGCTCTGTGTAGGCTGGATTATATGGGACAGAGAATTATGGATACAGTTAAAATCAAGGATGCTAATTTTGGGATCTTGAGAGACAGATTATGTGTCTAGGCTTAATGTAATCACAGGGGAAGATGAAGAAGAGGGAAGCAATAGAACAGGAGATGGCAGTGTGAGAAGCACTTAGCCTACCCCTTGATTTTTGCTTTGTGAGATGCTTTTCAGACTCCAGACCTCCACAACTATAAGATAATGAGTGTGTGTTGTTTTAAATCACTAAGTTTAAGATATTTTTATAGCAGCAATAGGAAAATGATATAGAACCCAAGAATAAATCTTTTCTTTAATGTTCAAGACCTTTAAGAAGAAAGTGATAAAAATAATGGGAGGACATGAAGAAGATCTAAATAAATGGGTTGGAAGATTCTCATAAGGATGTAAAATTCTTGCTGAACTGATTATAGGTTCAAGGCAATGCCAATAAAAGTTGTAAAAATCTTGGGGTGAAAGTTGACAAACTGATCTGAAAGTTTACATAGAAATGGAAAAGTTGAAGAACAGTTCACGTGCTTCTGAAGAACAAACCACAATGGGCTCTGATACTAAATCAGTTAGGCAGTATGGCATATGTAAACAAAGAGCATGCAGAAAGGCACCTATGTATATCAGTGGACACTTGGTATATGAAACATCACTGTCCCATACTGGTGGACAGCAAATAGACTTTCACTCAAATAGTGCTCCTGCTGGGTATGTGTGTGTATGTGTGTGTGTGTGATCTATTCCAAATCCTAGATGTGAAAGACAAAGTATGGAATATTTAGAAGATAGGAATACATACCTTTATGATCTTGGCATAGAGAATGGTATCGTAAGTATGACACGAAAGCTAGAATCTATTAAAATGTTAAATTCAACTGTGAAAAATTAAATTTTGTTCATTGAATTATATGATTTAAAAGATATAACACAAACTAGGAATAATATGTTGAAACCTGACATCACATATCCTAATTTCTAGAACTGTTATGAAATACCTGAGGCTTGGTGCTTCACGAAGAAGGGATTTACTTAGCCCGTGGTTCAGGAGGTTGAAGAGTATGGTACTAGCATCTGTTTGGCACTGATGAGGACCTGCTGGTTTCATTGCAACATGGCAGGTGGCATCACAGTGGGAGCACATGCAAGAAAAAAAGCACGTGGTGAGACAGAAAGCAAGAGCCTTTCTCTTTTGTAACCACTTCCTATCGAGAGATCTGGCCCAATCAGCAAGACCAACAGCAATTACTGCCTAGGACAGTGAGCTTGTAATCTAATAGCTTTCCTAGGCCCTGAGTCCTCTGGTTTTTATTGCTACACTGAGACTAAAATTCCTGAACATGAGACATTCAGTGGCTACATTCAAACTGGACCACACTGGAATAAGATTATTCAACTTGAAGTAGGTAGGAGTCACTCACATTCATAATCTATGGGGAGAAGCAAGTTACATGGCTCACGCAGAGGATAGGAAAGCAGGGCGTGGTGTGCACCAGGAGCCATGACCACGCCTGCCACAGGTGCACTGGTTGTAGGCAATGATGTAATCACTCCACTACCAAAGCCACGGTTTTCTGAAACTTAAGTTCTCACAAAACAGGAGGAATGTCCCATAATATTTATAGAAGACATGTTAATTGTAGGAAAAAATGGGACAAAATCCATATTCTGAATTCCAAGTTGAATGGATACAGTGTGGCATATGCATGTAGCAGAGTACTGAAAACGGTGAATGAATATGCAGTAAGAAAGAGCATTCCACAAACATGTTGAAGGAACTAAACCGGAGACAGAATGATACGTGCAGTATGACTGCAGTTATGTGAAATTCCCCAAACCTAATCAATGGAATTGTTAAGGGTGCATCCTCAAATTGAAACAACAGTAACAAAACCTGTAAAGACAAACAATACTTTAAATTAACAAAAATTTAAAGTATTGATTTCCTCTGAGGGAAAGAATAGCATTTTGGAAAAGCAATATGTGGCCTTGTAGAATGAAATAATGTTGCATCTCTTCACCTGGACAGTGGAAGTATAATTTTGTCTTTGTCCAAATATTGAGATATTCAATTTAAGTGATGAGAATTGTCACAGACATGGCTTTTGCTTAAAAAGAAGAAAGAACGATTCTTTGGCACTGACTCAGCAAACCAATAAAGAAGTCTTCTTTCCTTCCACCTTTGGAATTGAGTTCGCCATTTCAAACCTGCTGATGAATCACAGTGTGCTCCTGGCAGCCGTCCAAGCAGGTTTTTCCAAAGATGGGCGAAGACAGAGCCCTAGCCGTGGAGTCTTCAGCACCAGGGACAGCGACCCGCAGCCTGCCCGCTCTAGGAGAGAAGCCTGCCTCATTAGCATCTCAGAGTGGCTGAAGGGCAGAAATTTTGGCCTAATATTCGAACAAGCTGGTGGCAGAATATGAAATAAACCACAGGTCTCTTGATATCTAACTTCATGCTCAGCCCATTGTTCATGTTTTGGATAAATGCAGAAGGACTCTTTCAAGAACCAAGATGTCCTCAGGGAGCATTGTTGCCACTGAGAACTTAGAGTTGGCAACAGCTAGTTGTTCTAGCATTGAGCTAGTGTTCTCAGCATTTGGGTCCAGACTCTGCCCTGCCATCTGATTCCTTTGGAAAGCCATCGCTCCTCTCCAAGCCCAAGTGTCCATTTACTGTGGAACTACTGGCAGAATTCAGTGATACCAGGGATGTCATGCACTCAGCCAGCAACTTGTATAATTAAAATCAGGAAAACCTCACAGCCTATCCCTTCAATGAATTCAAACTAGAAAGAAATTAGTCTTATGAGATATCTAAACAATGCTAAGAAATTATCTTTTAGAGTCTTCTTTAAAAATGAAGCCAGTAAAATTTCCAGTAAAACCTTGATATTTCCTGACAGGAAATTTACTTATTACTTATTATTATTTATTACTTATTACTTATTATTTATTACTGTTTGCATGTATCAGGCTCCATGGATGTCTTAGTTCTGTCCAGTCCAGGTGTGTTGCTGATGATCATGTAGCAGTCCTTACTTCTGTTATGCCAAGAGAGGCTGGGGAAAAGGAGATGACAGTATTCCTGCAAAATGTTTCCATGGCGAAGTGTCCTTACCTAAGCTGGGTTTCCCAAGTCCCCCTAAAGAGGGGAATGCATTGTTCCTTTGATGTGACTTGGTTCTGGCGGCTAGTATTTTAGTTAGACTATTACACCCATATTTATCATTGCCTTTGGCCTATAGCTGCCTTTTATTTTGTACTATGTGTATTAAAGTTATTCTAGATGCATGAATAAATGAGAGAATTGCTTTTCTCTTTGTCTATGGCTTACAATAGTTTGAACAACACTGAAAAGATTAGTTCTTTAGAAGAAGTTAGATGAGACTCTATGTGAGCCTGCCTATGTGGAGGCCTTTTCCCTGATAGTTCTCTGATAACCTCCCAATATCTTCTACAGTAATTGGTCTATTCAAATTTTCCATTTTTTCTTGGATTGATTTTGGTAATTTACTTTTACTAGGGAATCATCCATTTCCTTGAGGTTTTCAAATTGTTATCACAATGTTGTGTCTACTATTTTCTCATAATTATTTTGATCTTCTGTGTATCTGTAGTTTTATTGGTTACCTCTGTCTTCTCCTTCCTCATCTTGTCTGATTTTACTCCGTATTCTCCTTCATTCTTCATAACGACTCACGAGGGTTTTTCTACTTAATTAGCCATTTCAAAGAATCAGCTTTTGCACTTACTTATTCTTTTTACTTTTTCTCCCCATTTTCTCTTACATCAATTTTGATTCTTATGAATTCCCACCCTCTTCTTTCTTTTGTTGTCTGTTTTTCTAATATCTTGAGACAAACCAGAAAAATGTTGCTGTCTTTAGTCTTTCTGTCTAATGAAGGCCCATGAAGCTGTATGATTTTAGTGTTAGCAGCGTTCATTTTCTCTTCTCACTCGGTGCATTTTTCATTGTTTTCTAGGTAGTATGTAAGCTTTCCTTCAATCTTTGACCCAAGGTTTATGGAGGAAGGTTCTAAACTTTAAAGTAAAATTTTCTTCCCTTATTTATTACTTTTTGCATGTATTTTTGACTAATTTTTCCAGGAGTCTATAAAAAGAAAACCCATTTTTCTTGTGTTCTCACATTTTGCCAAGTTGTCTTTTATGTTCCATTTCATGCCGAGGCTCTTCAGGAGACTCTGGACACAGGAAAAAGTATTCTCTGTTATAGATTACATCAATCTCTATATTTCTTATTTGCATGGTCCAGTCCTGATGTCACTACTTGGGGATTATTTCTGTTTCTTCTAAAAAATTTCAAGTGTATGGAAAAGTATAGAAACAAGTAGAATGGACATCATAGATACATCATCAAGAGCCAGTAACTGGGTATATTGTGCCACTTCGTTCTCACTGAGTATGGTATGGACTTCATGGCATCTTGTCTTTGTCTCCAAGGATAGCAGTTTCAGAGACTTTAGCGTTTCCCTCCTGCCCACTCCTAGAGGTTGCTGAGCTGTGACTTTTATAGAGAGACTATCATTAGAATTTCCCCTTCCAGTCTGCACCTTCTATTTCAGGCACCTTTCCTTAGTGTTTACATTACACAGTCTGAGACAGGTCTATCCTTTTTCATTTTGACTTAATTTAGCCTCATAGCAAGGTCCGCTGCTCATGACTATGTGTTGCTCTTTTCATCTTTCTTCATTTTGTGGATTCTCTTCTGTCTCATGTGCTCCTGGATCTGGGTCTTCTTGAGTTTTTCCCTCATGCATGGACACAGGTGACAGGCACACACCCTTGGAGATCTTTCTTTGCCTCTGTGGGTAGATAAGGGCTTATCTAAGGCCTGAGTTCTAGGGCCAAGGTTTCTCCTGGGTATGTTACCTGTACTCCACAAGTCTGATCATGCAACGTGATGTAGCCATGAAATTTTTCTAGACAGAAGCTTTCAGGACCTTTGTAGGGTTTGTCCCTGTTGGGGACCATGACACCCCCATCAGGGGAAGCCTGGTAGGAGCTGAGAGGGACTTCCTGGGGCAGGGGCACCTGTTGGCTCACATATTTCACAAGATATAGCTTTGCTGTTTTAAGCCATCAAATTGTAATTTGGGGGGGCTCTCTTTCTCTGCACGCCCATCCCCCCCTTGGTACGGGTCAGTGATTTGCCTTGTCAGACTTTGGGAGGCATTGAGCACTGGAGAAATTGATTTGGGAAGATGCCTGTGTGAAACATGGAAGAACCCGAGGCAGCAGTCAGCCAGAGTGTTGGGCTGACCCAAGTGGAGGAGCCAGGGGAGACGGAACAAGTGACTGTGGCCCCCGAGCCTGGTCCCTGATGCCGGAGTCGATAGCAAGGCCAGAGCTGACAGGGGCATGTGCTGGAGCGGGAGGTCAGGGTGGCCAGGACGGACTGTGGAAGGGAGGCGGGCGAGGCTGCATCTGGGCCGGACTGAGCACCATGTCACTGACCACGGACCATGGCCCCAGTACTGGCTAACGGGAATGTGGTACTGTATCCTCACCTTGACGGTCTCCAGGGCCTGTACCAGGCCTCCTTGAAGCACAGAGAATGCATGAGTCAGGATGAACGAGCATGGGTGTCTCACGTCCTGGCCTGTGCCTCTCTGACTACAGGACCTAGGCTGTGAGAGTGAGACTGTGAGCTCAGCTCCAAAGGGAAGCCACCAGCCGCAATCCAGAGACCCAGGCCTGATGGCCCTCCCCATGCTCTCTGGCCACTTCTCCTCCCTTACCTCCTCCCAAACCAGAACGCACTGTGGAATAACGATCCGGAGTTGTTCTGGTTTTCTCAGGAATCACCTTATGGGGCCTGGGTGCTGCTCACTGTCAGAAGAAGCTTGAGCTCACTCCTAGTGGCCCTTGACCTTGAAGGCAGACCTGAGCACCACGGAGGAGCTCAGGGTGGCAAGAGAGACACCCAGTTGAGTTCTCTAGGAGGCTGGTGACAGGAGCTGTGCATGCTGAAGCCAACGTGCATGTACAGTCATCAGACTCAGGGTCGTTATTGCTTTAATTGGCCGCCTGTATCTTGGGGGCCTTTTCTCCTCCAGAATCAGAAACTGTCAGAGGAGTGCCCGGGGTGGCCTCCGTGCCACAGATGCCGGCAGACCCTGCACCACACAGTAAGCAGGTCCATGCCTGGGCTGCTCCTCTGTGACAGCGCTGTGAACCCCACTCTGCTTTCCGTAAGGCCTGTGGCACCTCTGTCACCTGGAAGTCCTGACCTTGCACCTTGTCCCCTTCCTGTCCACACCACTGCCACACCTGCCTGCTTGCTTTTCTGCACATGTGCCAAATACCTGCTTTTTGGGGCTTAGCAGCAACTGTCCCCTCTGCCGGGCACCCAGGTGCTTGCATGCCAGCCAAGCTTCATGGCACAGCCCTTTCTCAGGGACCCCTCCTGCCGCCACATATACCATGGCACACATCCACCTCCTCCTCGCCTGTCTTATCTCATGTTATCTCAGCTGGATCCTCTGGACCAGCTGGCTTGTGGTCCACTTCTTCCATCAGGGTCCTCTCTACAAGCACAGGGCCCCCTCATTGCTGGCACTGCTGCTGGGTGCTCAGGACCCTCATGAGTGCTGGAAGGAAGAATTGGATTGTAGAGCCACTTAGACTCCCTGGGAAACCTCAGGATGGTCTGGGTCTGAGTGCAGGGACCCCAGAGGGAGATAGTATCTCACTTTGCAAACCATTTTCTTCATGACTTTGGTTAGTCTTTGGGCCAAGATGGCCTCACTTGTCAAGCAAAGGCAGGAGACTTTCTTTACTACTCTACCGTCTAGCCCTACGGAAAAGCACTGAGCCTCTAGATGAGGTTCGCCACATACTGTCCATCCTTGGGGCGCAGGGATACAGCCGCTGGAGTGCTGGAGAGTGGTCCATTCTGTGGCCTGGTTACTGCCTGGCTAGCACCCCTGTTCTGATGCACTCTCTGTACACCCTGACCTCATGCAGGCTCCTGCAGCCGCCACATGGTCCCACTGCTGCTGCCTTCTTCCTCTGCTGTCACCTTTCACCATGTGTCAGCAGCAGGTGACACTGGAAGCAGAGTGACCGGTAGGAAGGAAAGAATTTCAGAGGTGCCCTTGTGTTTCCTGAGCCCCCTGGGGCTAATTCTGTATGGTACATGTTTCCTGGCCCCCTCTCTGTACTGGCTGCCATGCTGGGCACAGGAGACACCGTGGATCTCACAGGCTCTGTCTTGGGGAAGCAGAGGCCACGTACAATGGGCAACGTGGGGACTCTAGCCCAGACCCACCCTGGGGACCCAGGAGTGCTTCCCAGGAACTGCCTGTGGAGCCCAAGGCTGAGGGGCCTTTGGGCCTCTGAAGCTCTCAGTCTTTTCTTCCTTCTCCCTAGGAGTTGACGTCGCCCATAATGATACAAACAGTACACCTGTGAGTCCCCAAAATAGCAAGTGGTGTGTACAGGGACGCCGCGTCACACTGCGAAATTGCTGCCACCTCGGCTGCGTTTGCAAAAATACCTTCTGCTCCACAAAGGTGAAAATGGCAGAGGCGAGAACCAGGCTTCTGAAAAGGGAAAATATTTAAACACCTTCCACAGGGATCTGTAAACTCTCGGCACAGGCACAACTAATGCTCCATGTGACTGGGCTAAAGTTAGCTCTCTCCAGGAGGGAGCTGGCGGTGTAGTAGAGTTGCCACCGTGAGCATGTGGCGCTGGCCTGGCTCCTTGGCTGGCGGACAGTTGGTATAGAGAGGAGGGCAGTGTGCCCTCTACCCCCAGGAGGAGAAGCAGCAGCGACTGAGCACGTGGGGGCCTGGCCTGTGCCAGCCAGTCTTGCGAGTCTTCTTTCACTTGTCCGCTTGCGGGGGACAAGCTGTCTGCCTTGTTTCACTCACGAGGAAAGAGGCACAGAGAGGGTCCTGCTTGCTCAACGTCACACAGGGACTTGGAAGGAGGCCTGAGTTGGAGGCCAGGCTTGTTCTACAGCCTAAGTGGGCTTCAGACCTCCCTCTGGGGAAAGCCAGCGAGCATTGTAACACCAGATCTGGCTGTGGCAAGGTGTGTGCTTTGGCGAAAGCTGGAGCAGTGGAAAAGGAATCCTCAGGCCTAGGGAAATTCTGACTCTAACCCTGACTCTTGCTGGACACCTGAAAGTTGTCTGGAGATCTCAGCCCCAGGAGAAGATCCTGCCTCACGTCTTAGTTCAGGACAAGGAAATGTGATCAACTTGGACAACCCAGTTCTCACGATGAGTTCTCGTTTCTGTGTGGTTTTATGTTTAAGAGCAGAGGATTTTTGTTTACAAATGATGCACTGTTTTCTCTATTCTTTAGTGGGCAGAAAACCTGGGTCCAAAGCGTGTCCTTTCACTGTGTGTCTAATTATATCTGGCACTAGGTGGCAAGGAGATGACAGAGAAAAATGCCAATGATGCCATTTCCTGGCCACCAGTATCTCTGCTGTTCCCACATCCACTTCATGAATGTGACCAGGAAACACCCAGCAATGTCTGCTCGGTGTCAAGCCCCAGGGAACCCGCATGTGGAGGCTGGAGGCACCCTGGTCCTAGGAGTCAACAGTTTTCTGCCCATCTCAGGTTGTGATGGCAGCCTGTGGTTAGGGATACTCACTGCCCTCTAACCCCCTGGGCCTGGGTTCAGAACAGCCTCAGGGGGATCAACCTGCCTCTCCAAGCTGTCACTGAGCCCATCACTTTGGACATAGGTTTCCCCTGGCGCTGGCCCCTCTCGGGAGCTGTCAGCCCAGGGAAGCCATAGATTCTGGCAACCGCCTGGGCTCTGGGAAGCGGTGCAGCTCTTTATAGATGGAGAGGCCCATGGACGGGCAGTGGTTCAGCTGCATTAAGAAGCTTGAGTTGTATTAATCAGTGAAGCAGGGGCTGCACACTGAGTTGTATTAATCAGTGAAGCAGGGGGCGCACACTGGCTTCCATGGAGAAGGGCTTAAAGGCTCCCCCACCGCCGCTTCCCTCAGGTGACCTTGATTCCCAGTGACTTGGTCATCGTCTGTTACAATGAAGCCCCCATCCTCCAAAGCCCTCTGACTTCAGGAGCATCTATCATGTGCAGCTGTGGCCGGGAAGGGCTGTCTGTCCTCAGGGGCAGGTACATCAGCTAAGTCCAGGCAATCCTGTGGCCTGGGCCAGTCACATCCACTCTGTACCCCACTTCCTCTCTTACCTCCAAAGCTAGATATCACTTTTCTGCTCCTTGTGACTGGTCTCAGTATCATTGAGAGGCTTCATTATGGAGCCAGTGAAGGGAATCAGAGCACCTATTGTGTACTAGGGGTTGGGTGTTCCTGCCCTTCTTTCCAGGTCTTCTTGCCCCACACTGGTCCGGGTTGTGTTATCCCCACCTGCTAAAATGTCAGCTCTCCACCCACTTGCATCACTACCGCTGCAGCAGGCTCAGAGAGCCCTGCTCTGTCCTGGCCCCTGGGAATGACAACATTGATCCTACAGAGCGTCTGCGCGGATACTTCAAGATACAACAGGGAACCTGCCCTACTCAGCCCCATGCCCCACCTCGGGGCCTGTCACCTTCTGAAGGGCTGATCCCGAAAGAGGGGGAGAGGAGGGCTGATCAGAGCCAGGTCCGGGGTGTGAACGCCAGGCTGAGGACTTAGACTTGATTGAAGGCCTCTGCAGGGTGCTCAGCGTGGAAGTGGAGAGAAGGTGTCGTTCAGCAGCAGGCAGAGGCCAGGAGGGTGCTGGAGGATTTCAGCTGATGAAGGGCTTGTCTGTGCAGAACCTGAGCCTTCTGCTTCCCTGAACCTCACTCTCCACGCTGGGCCAGTGTTTCCTGAACTGTGGTTCACAGAACCCAGTGCTGTTGCAGACTTTGTGCCGGAAGGGAGGCCTCACGGCTGCATGAGTTTGGGGAACAATGCGCATGCACAGTACTCTGATCTCAGTGTCATACTCCAAGGCTCTGAAACGTCCTGAATTCCTCTCCATGTAACCTAAAGCTCGCCCCACACAGAACACCTGTGTCCACACCGCAAAGAACAGTGTGGAAGGCCCCGGATGTACCTGGCCAGCTGCCTGGAGAGGGCTCTCCCCTGGGATCTGGCTGTGCTGGAGTTCTGAGGAGAAGACACATCAGAAATTGTCCGAACGTCACAGTCTGGAGGGACCACGGTGGTGCGGTGGGAGCATGCTTCCGGGGCTCCGCCAGGGGGCGGGGTCAGCCTGCTCCTGCCTGGGCCTGCTGCTATTAGCCTCCTTTGTGCCTCACCTTCCCATCTATGTAATGGGAATATTAGTGCATTTTCAAAGAAGTGAACATCAGTGCAACGAAACTCTGAGCAGCTAAGGGCTCAGGAGGTCCTGACTGGCTTCTTCCTTGGAATAGAACCTGCTAGAGGCCAGTGCCAGCCTCAGCCTGGGGCACCTGGCTAAGACTGGGTTCCTCTCAGCTTTCAAAATTTGCTTTCAGAAATACAGTTCTGATGTGGAAGAAACACTGCCTGTGTAGTCCTGGCCTTTGTTTTTCAGTACTAGGGATTGAACTTTCGGCTTTTGCACTGAGCTACATTCCTAGCCCCACCCCCCTTCTTTTTTCTTTTTTGAGACAGGGTTTCACTCTGTTCCAAGCTCAAACTTGCCACCCTCCTGCCTCAGCCTCCCAAATACTAGATTACAGGCTTGCACCACACACCGGACAGTCCTGTCTTACTCAGTGTGATACCAAAGACAAAATGGTCTCTTTGGGTAGAATGTGGCTTAGGAAATGAAGATGGGGCTGCAACACACCCACCAGGTAACGAGAAGACAAGTAGGCAGCAGAGTTATAAAATTATGTTCTTTATTAGCTAATACAACTCACTTGTTTTTGCTGGAGAAGAAACCGAGGTCCAGGCAGCCAGGGACTGGCCCGGGGAAAGGGGCTGTCAACACAGGTCTTGGGCCCCTGAGCACTCAGCAGGCTTCACACCAGTTCAGTGGCAGAAGGCAGAAAGAGAACAGGTCTGGTCAGGTGAGTCGGGTGCTCTGCGCAACGGCGCTTGCAGAGCTTGCCAAGCCGCCTTCCTTTCCTTCAGCCCTCGGCTCTGCCCAGCCTCTAGCGGGACGCTTCCCCAAAGTCCAGGACACCCCTGTCTATACCCATCATGTACAGCTCTAGCGGGGAAGGGCTGTCTGTGGCCCGGGCCAGTCCCAGGCTCCGACAGCTGCACACACCAGAGCTCCCCATCTACCTCTGGGCGGGGAAGGCTGCGGTTAGATCAGGAGAGGGGTGAGGCAGGGAGAAGCCCCGCTCGCTTCTCCACAGGACGCCTCCGGATGGGTGCTGGGCTTGCAGGAAGACCGACGGCGCGGCGAAGCCAGGCTGTGCTCCGAGGGGCCCCAGTCCCCAGCAGGAAAGGCAGGGGCGGGAGTGGAGCTCAGGCCGAGGGCCGCGGGGAGACCCTGCTCCTCCCGCCCAGGGCCCGCCCGGGGGCGCGCCCCCACTCCAGTCCGAGGCGGTTACAGTTTGAAGGGGGCTGAAAGGGAAGAAAGGACGACGGGGCTGGTTTGTGGCTGGTCTGGCTCTGCGACCTCGGGCTGGGAAAGCAGCTGGGTCTCGCAGGAGAGCTGGCGAGCGTCCGGCGAGGGCCCGGTACTGGTTCTAGGTGAGGTTGCTGCAGGTCCCGGCGGCAATGCTTCCCAGTGGGACGTTCCTCCATCTGTAAAACCAGGAGTTCGGAGTCAGGTCTCTGAAGTTCCTTTTCTTCTTCCTGAAAGGCTATATGTAAATTGGAGTTCCGCAAGCCTAATCAAAGTGGCTCTCCCCAAGCGAGGAATGTGTCCCTGCAGCGCGGCCCTTCCCCCGCTCCTCAGGCGGCCGCCGGCCGGGGACAGCGCGGACTTCTCGCCACCCGGCTGGGGGAGGCGGCGGGCCCTGGGCCGGAGTCCAGCGCCCCCTGGTGGGAGCTGGCCGGGCAGGCCGCTCCGACCTCGCCGAGGCCCGACGGCTGCGACTTTGGGTGGCGCCGCTGCCAGGGTAGCGGGAGGCCCGACTGGGGTTCCGTCCTGGGCTGAGCCACGTTGCAATTCATTACCAGCTTCTGGGAATCCTTGTCGCCCGCTTGCTGTGATTCACCCAGCAGCGAGGCGCACTTGCCTTAGTTTCCAAAACGAATTCTGGGGAGAGCAACTGTTTGGATGGGGCTCCCCACGCGGGCGCCCGAGGAGCCCGCACACCTGGCAGGGACCCGACTTCCCAGACGTAGCCCTCAGCCCGGACGCCCCTTCCCGATGTGCTCCCGGGAGCCCCCGACGTGGGGCGGGCGGCGTCCTCCCCCGCTCTCGGCGGGGTTAGGGTCGCGACCCGGCGGCCGAGTCCCCGATCTCAGGCGATGTCCCAGCGGTGACGGTTACGTGTACGGCTCCCCAGGAGCTGCTCCGAGTCCCCAGCGCCCCCCGATTTCCAAGGACTCTTCGCCCATCGCCCTGGGGGCCCCACCCCATCTTCATCTCTCTTTGACAGGGGCCAGAAAAAAAGGACAGTCCCGTGGGCCCAAGGTTGGGCACTACCAGCTCAGAGCGCCGCGAGGGAAAGCCCCCCACGGCCCGGAGGGGGACGGGCAGGGAGAGGGCCGGAGCGCCTACAAAGCCGCTCTGCTTGGGGAGACGCCAGCGCTGCGCCCCTGCCACGCCTCTCGCTGCTCCCCGGCTGGTCCCGAGGGCCGCCGCCCGGGGTCCGCAGCGCTGCGCGGAGACGCCCTGGCGCCCGCACCGAGGGCCGCGGCCACCGCGTCGGCGGGGCGGGGCGGGGCTGGGGCGCGGGGCGCTGCGCCCCCGGCCGCCCAGACTTCCGGCCAGCGCGCGCTGTCCTCAGGGTTCTCGGGGCGCGGGGGCACGGAAGGCTCTGGGTGGCCGGGGCGGGCACCGAATACACCTTCCAGGGGGCCGAGGAGACTCTGAGGCCCCGCCACTCGGCTGTCCCGGGCAGTGGTGGGGGAACCTCGTGCGCCCCTGTCTTGCGCTGCCAAGTGTCAGGCGCTCCTCCTCGCCTGCTTCTCACGGTGCCCTGACCTCTCCTCTCCCCGAATCCTCCAGCTTGTCTTCTTCTCAGGCTCAACCTCGTTTTCTTCCCCAGCCCCGGATCCCTCAAACTCTGGGCACGCCAAGGCTGCACACGCTCTCGGGAGGGAGCGAGAAGGGCCGGAGCCGCCGGGCTCGGGCTCGCAGCCGCGCCCCGCCCCCGCCCCGCCCGGGCCCGGCCCGCCGTCCCCGCCCCCTCCCCGGCGGCTCGGCCCGCCTTTCCCGGGCTCCCTCGTGCGCCCTGCGTCGCGCTCGGTCTGCAGCGGGAGCTGCCACTGTCGCCTCGCCAGCTGGCTGGGGACCAGGCGGGAGGTGGCGCGCCCTGGAAGCTGCGGGAGAGAGGGAGGAGGGGGGAGGCCCGGCCTCGCTCGCCCGGCCCCCGCCCCCCGCGGCCCTCCCGCTCGCGCGGGGCTGTCAAGCGCAAACACACCGGCGCGCACACAGACACACACGCACGCCGGGCTCCCCCAGCGCGCACGCACGCACAGCCTCGGGCAGAGCAGCGCCGCGGCCGCCTCCCCGGACACCCGGACACCCGGACGCGGGAGGGCCGGGACCGGAGGGCCGCTGAGCCCGCCCCGCCCCGCCCCGCCCCGCCCCCGGCCCGCCCCCGCCCGCCAGCCGCGGACCCCTCCCACCGCCGCCCCCGGAGGAGCTGCTGGCCGGCCGCTGCCGCGCAGTTGCCTGGCCGCCCCCGAGGTAGCTGCACCGCGGTTCTGCCGTCTTGGACCGCGCCCCGTTCCTGAGCCTCGGGAGCTGAGCGGAGCAAACTTCGCAGACCGGCCGACGCGCGGCGGGTACCTCGCGGTGCCCCCGCGTGCCCAGGTGGGCGCAGGGCGTTCGGACCTTAGGGCATCGGGTGCTCGTCCCGTGGCACCTGCTTAGCTCCCTCCGCGCTTGCCGGGGACGCCAGCGGCGCCACACTTAGCAAACTTTTCCGCCCTCTAGACGAAGGGGCGAGAAGGGGAGAGAGGAGGAGGTCCCGCAGGGTGCGAGCGGACCCTTAAGGCTTCCCGCTGGATCCCGACGGAGAGGGGCGCGGGGCGGCCTCGCCCCCACCGCCCTCCACCCTGGCTCTCTCTCCGGTTCCCGCTTCTGCCTTTCGGGCAGGAGCGAGGGGCGGAGTGCGGAGGGCCACGCATCCCGCGCTGGGCTCCGCGGGGCCCCCGGGCATGGCGCTGCGCGGCGGGGCGGGCCGCCTGCACCGGACCTGGAGCCGGGCGTCCGGGCCCCAGGACGCCTGGCCCCGGCGCTCGAGCAGCCTGCTGTGCCTGCCCGCCTTCTCCGCCGAGCCCGCGCCCGCGCCCGCGCCCGCGCTGCCCGTGGTCCTCCCGCCGCCTCGAAGTGACGGCGGCCCGGGCAGCCCCGGCGGCCCCGGCGGCCCCGGCGACCCCGGCGGCCCCGGCGACCCCGGCAGCCCCGGCGGCCCCGGCGGCCCTGACAGCCCCGGCGGCCCCGGCGACGCAGAGGCTCCTCCGCCGCCCGCCCGTCCTCTGCTCCCCGATTGCTGCTTCTTCTGTTGCCGCGGCTTGCAACTTGGAGGCGGCCGCAGGAGAGGCATCCGCGGGGCGCTGCAGTGGGACGCGCGCGGCTGCCAGCCTGCGGGACATGCTCCCCGCGCCAGCGCCCTGCTGGCGGCCATGAAGAAGCAGAACGTGCGGACTCTGTCCCTCATCGCCTGCACCTTCACCTACCTGCTGGTGGGCGCCGCGGTGTTCGATGCCCTCGAGTCCGACCACGAGATGCGCGAAGAGGAGAAACTCAAGGCGGAGGAGATCCGGATCAGGGGCAAGTACAACATCAGCACGGAGGACTACCGGCAGCTGGAGCTGGTGATCCTGCAGTCCGAGCCTCACCGCGCCGGCGTCCAGTGGAAATTCGCCGGCTCCTTCTACTTCGCGATCACGGTCATCACTACCATAGGTAAGGGCCGGTGCGCCGCCGCCGGGCGCCCGGAGCTCCCCGCACGCAGCCGAGCGCGCAGCGCAGGGCTGGGTGCCGGCGCCGGGAGCCGGGGCCTCCCTGGGGCCCTCCCGCAGCGGCCTGTGTCCCCGGGGAGCCCGCCCCTCCCTGGCGCCTCTCAGCGGCTGTCCATGGGCTGGCGACCCCACCCGGGACGAACTGCCGTCCCAGGGTCTGGGTCGGGCGAGTGAGCCTGGAGCGCTGAGGGCCGAGGCGCCACTTTTGCAAAGACGGTGGAGCGCTAAGAATAAATCCACCGCAGGCACCCACTCACCCACCGCCCCGGCACGGGCTGTTCCGCGCCGTGCGGGGCTCGAGCCTTCCCTTTCAGACCTCTCCCGCTCGGGGTGGGGGGGAGGGGTGAGGGGTGGGAGAGGGCTGACCCGACCCCCGAGGTGTCCAGCCGGACTCAGGCAGCAGGAGGCCGCTCCTGGGGGTGGGGGAGAGGCACGGACCCCCGCCAGCCTCTGGGCCCTCGTCAGCCAGTTCTGAGCCCCGATTTGGGCTCTTTCCCCGGGCTCCTGTCCTTTGGGTTCTAGAGCAGGCATATGTTAGACCCCCGACCCCCGAGGAGAATTTGCTCTCCTGGTCTGGGTGGGGGTGGGGTGACAGCAAGTGAGCTGTCACACGATGCACTTCGCACTTCGGGGAAGGCGACTGCGCACACTGCGCAGCAACTGGGAAGTTAAGCCCCCTGTGGGGAGAGGGTCCAGTTGGTACTCCGTGATCCCTCGCCCGGGGTACTGTCCACGGAACCAGATCCCTGTGGGCCCTGGGGCTGTTGGGAGCCCTCCCAGACGTCAGGCTTGGAGACCTGTGGGAATGTGTGCAGGTCCTTGGTTCCAGGAGACTTGGCGCCTGCGTCACATGTGGCAGGAGGCTGGGTGGTGTCTTCGTGGTTTGCCACTTGTCCCAACATGGCCTGCTGTCTGTCCAGGACCTTCTCTCTGAACCTGTGAGGGCCAGCATACTGGCGCAGGGGTGCTGTCTTCCCTGTGCCCTGCAGCCCCCGCTGCCCCTGCCCCCAGCACAGGTCTACTCGTGCCCTTCTCTCAGCCTTGATGCCTGCCTCCCCTGGACCTCCTCCTCTAATTTTTCCTTGATATTTTCTTTGTCTGGAAAGCTCTGAGTGCTGAAAAAGAAAAAAAAAAAAAAAACCGAAAAAAAAAAAAAACAACAGAGTTCTCAGTGCCATATGCAACAGGAAGCGCCAGCACAGGATGGCCTGTCTCTCCTTGGTTGAGAAGACTTTCTAGAGTCGCCTTGTTTTCAATGTTTAATTCATTGGTTCATGTTTTCATGTTCAAGGAAGGAAACTGTCCTTCTGTCATCTAGAAAACCAGCTTTAGCCCCGCTGCCCCCCGCCCAGCAGCCAGACACGCAAGAGCCTCTCTCTCCTCGCTGAGTTCTCAGCGTCAGAGAGGGCCAGGTGGTCGTCAGCGTCATTTCTTTTAACTGGGGATGTGGCACAAAAATGTGCAAGTCATGGATTCCAGGGGACAGGAGCCCGTCTGCTGGACAGCTGGCAGGCAAAAAAAGGTGCCTGTGAAGCGACCCTCGAGGAAGGGGCAAAACCTCCTCCCCAAGAGGTGGCTTTTGTGATCTAGACCAGAAACAGGTGAAATTGGCTGGCACGCTGGCTTTCCCTGGTAAAACCTGCACATGACGCGTCTGGCTGGTCCCGAGAGGTGAGCTGTCACACTGAGGAGAGGGCTGGAGTTAAAAGCAAGCCCAGAAATGTTCCAGTTTTCCTTGAAAAAAATAAATCACGGAGACAGATGAAGTGGTTATTGAGGTGTGTTTCTATTATTGATTCTGATCAGCAACTCTGGACAGATGCTTCTGAGGGCTCAGATTCCCAAGAGAACACGTCACTGGAAATGGGGCTCAGGGAGGGTGTGGCATTGGCCGGGGGAGGTGGACACGGGGGGCACTGAGGGATATACTGATTTTTCTCTTCTTTTATTGGGTTTTCAAGTGATTTTCTGAACAGAAATGTTGGAAAACACACACACACACACACACACACAACACGCATGCACAGCATATACGCTCTGACACAGCCTCCTGTCAGTGGAAAGATACAGTACTTGGAGTCACAGATCTGGCTTGGAATCTGAATCCTGCCACATTGTATAAGCAAAGCAAAATCCTTCCCCTTACTCCCAACCTCAGTTTCCCCACCTGCAGAAGTGCCACTACGTCACAGCCACCTGTAGGCGGACTCTGCAGGGCTGAGTGGATCCACGTGCCCACAGCTGCCAGGGAGAGTATGGCACTTAGTAGGACGCAAGCCCTGCTCTCATTCATTGGCTCTTTGAGCCTCATGCTTTCTAGCTTGAGAAGCTGTTTAGCAGAAGAGCTTTACATTTATAGGAAACAAAGTACCTTTCCAGTTAATTCTGTTTTCTTCTTTTTAAAATACAAATGCAAATCAAAGTGCTCTTAACCTAGAACAAAACCCAGCCCCAAGGCATAGCCTCCACGCAATTGTCTCCTCCTGGACAGGGCTATTCACTACGTGAGGCAGGTAATTTTCCTGGGTGCTCTTATTTTTAATCTTACCTTGAGCGATTTCTGGAGTGTGCGTCAAGTTTGTGCCCGAGTCTCAGGCTGCAGCGGGAGCCCCTGGCACTGGGTGTCTGCTAATGAACACATCTTCTCAGATGCAGTTATTAGCTTGCTCTGTGAAATGGATTTGGAAAACATATATAATTACCACTTCATGTTGAATCTATGGCTGTGCCTTCGTGAAAGGCTTTGGAGGAATCTTACATTAAATCTTGCCTTTGCTCTCCAGGGAGCCCTGGGCACAGCGACCATCACAATAACCAACGCAGCCAGCCCTGCAAAAGGGCACACGCAGTTACATCATTTATGCAGTGCTGGTTTCCATACTGCCCCTGTGGCTTCCTTCCATGCCGTGCCACTTGTAGCTCTTGAGAAAGGATTTAATTGTCTAGTTCTTGACTCCCGAAGCCCGGCTCCTTATTTGCCGACTGTCCTACTTGTCTGATGGACAGGACAGTGTTCCCGCTTCCTTTCTGAACCTGTTGATGGAGGTGGTAGGTGGCAGGAGCCCTGGTCAGGCTCGGCAAAGGCTGTGGGTGCGGTATGTGGCCGTCCTTAGGGCAGGGCTGACTTCAGAGCTTGTGTGAGGAGTTGCTGGTGTGCACTTGTGGCCCTCCCACACGAGGGCACCTAAGCCAAAGTTGTGACCCACGATCGGCCTCTCCCACGGTGTGAGCACAGGAATCTCCATGACTCTTCTCTTTCCCATCTAACGTCTGTGATCTGAGTTCTTATCACCCTCAGGATTATTACAAAAGAAGAAGCCAGGTCTCATCGGCAAAGCTGTGGAGCACAGTTCCAAGACTGGTTTGCTGTGGGGGCAGCGGGGGGGAGTGTGGGGTTTTCCCTTATGGATACAGTTCGGAGGAGGGGGAAAGAGGTACATCCGCGCAGGTTTTCCTAGACCTCCTGACTCCCTCAGAAAATCAGTGGTTGCTTCAGAAGCTAAAGTGGCGGTTTAGGATGAGGTCTGTGGCTGAGAGAGGGACACATGCTGAGCAAGGGCACAGGGCAGCTGTGTCTGGGGACAACAGTGCATAGGGACCCTCCTTGCCTTTCCTGGTCCCAAGCAGTGCAGAGCTGCCAGCAGCGTTCTCATGAAATGGACAGCGTTTTCCATTTCTCCCCCTGGTGCTCTTGGGTGCCATTAATGACCCAGGGCCCACGCTGCACAAAGCACCCTCCCCATCTCACCTATGCTGTTGCGGAGGCTCTGGACAAAGTCTTGATGACGAGATAAGCCCTGGCCTTGACGGGAGCAGGTGAAAACCCAATCAGGTTGTGGTGGCAGTCCAGCATGATCGCAGGGACAGCAAAGCCCAGCGACTGACTTAACCTGTCCCCTGTCACCAGGCTCATTGCACGCACATACAACACACATGTATACACATGCACACACATGTGAGCACATACAGAGCACATGGTCGGGTTAGCCTGTTGGACCCTTTTATAGGTGCCTGTACTTCAAGAAGTCTCCCCAGCCCTCCTTTCCCTCAGCCATCTCCTGAGCTGCCCTGGCCCCTCACCCCCCTCATTTCCAGTGTCATCGGCCCTTTTATTCTGCCCCAGACCTGAGCCATCCTTTATCCCACATCGGCCTGCAGGACAGCAGTCGGCCAGTGGAGTGGACAGGCTTGTGCCCCCAGGGAGCAGGAATAGTTGGTCACATGTGCTCCTGTCATCCGCCAGCCTGGTGGGACTACCCTTCTGCCTTACAGATGGAGAAACCGAGGCAGGCAGGGCAGCATCCAGCCAGGGAGAGGCGCTGAACTTCAGAATGCAGGGAGGCTGTCTGTACTGCTGGCCCACTGCGGCATGGTTGCCGGGCAGACCTGTGAAGTATCACATCCGTGTCTGTGCTCCTCCCCTCCCCGCCACTGCTAAGGGAGCCCACTCGGGGGACCCCGGGGAAGGACCAGCACCTAATGCTCCACAGGCAGGTCCAGGCAGGGTGGGTCCCCAGTTCGCAGCCATGCAGAGGATGCGCCTCTCCCCTGGCCCTTCCTCAGCACAGCCTCACAGGGCACCAGGCCCTTCAGGAAACAGCTGCGTGTCCACGTCATGGAGAAGGCAGAGAAGTGGAGTGGAACTGGGTTCCTTGTGATTCTGGTGACATAAAAGAGACACCTCTCCCTAGGTATGTGGAGACACAGCGCTGTGCTCTGCAGCAGGACTGAGAAACAGGTGAGACTGAGAAGTTCCAGGCTCCCACAGCCTGCTGCTTTATCCTGGCTCACCTGAGGACGGAAGGCTACTGAGGGTGGACAGGAGGTGAACGAGGCCGCGGTGGACTCCACGCACTGCCTCCATATCCCTCCCTCTTCCAGTCCCACGCACGCCCTCCTGCCTTCCTGTGCTACGCTCCTGGGCAGTTATTCAACCACTCCATTGTCTCATTCAATCTTCTGTGGGTTTGGCACCCATTGCTGGACCCCACGTAGGTCATCCAACACCTGCCACTCATTCCCACCTGCTGTGGGTCGTTCAGTGCCCTGCCCCCCGCGCACTTGGGTTTCATCTTTTTTTGCTTTCCCTTTATGGAATTTATTGGTACCTTTTAGGAACATATCATCACATGCCTTATTGAGAATTTGCACCTGTACATAACATTTTGATTCTTATTTTTTCTCATTTCCATGCCCTTTCTACAACTCCCAACTGCTATATACATAAACTTTATTTCCAGTATTTTTGTTTTCACCATCAGATTTTTTCTTTCTTTTCTTTGCTTCCCTCCCCCCAGATCTCCTTCCTTTTGGAACATTTTCTTCCTATTTCACAACATCTCTCATATAACTGGACCTCATTTACACCTTCAGTTTCTCATACAATATTTACACATGTGATCTATTGATCTCACTTAGGAGGATGGCCTCAAAGTGCATCTACTTAAGTACAGATGTGTCTAATTTATCATTCTTCATGGCCGAGTAATACTCCATTTCTCACAAGCCCCACATCTTGGTGTTTGTATTGCTCAGCCCTGCAAGTACCTTCCATTCACACTCATCCCTGCATTTTCTGTTGCTCCATCTGACATGGCATCACTAATTTCTACCCAAATCTGTCATGTATTCCTGTAGAAGGCATGATGTTGCTGGTTCTGTGCACCTGTTATTCATTTCCTCCTCTGATACCGAACCAACATTCCTCATGAACTGATGGCCCACCCACCAGAAGTGTCGCCCATCCCTCCAGGAACCTGTCATTCCCTCCCCTGTGTGAAACTATCATTCGTCCTTCATCCCTCATCGGTCCTCCGTGCACCTGTCATTCAACCCCATGTCTGGCATCGAATCAGGAGTTCCCTGCCTGCTGTCAATCATCACACCCTCTCCCAGGTGTCGCCGAGTGCTGTGCACATCATTCATGCGCTCATCTTCCAGGGCATTCTTTGGCCCTCCACACACCTGCCATTCATCCTCCGTCCACCGCGGGGTCACTTGGCCCTGCACATCCTGCTGTTCCTTCCCCAACTGGCCATCATGTTAGCTCTTCATCTGCCTGTATTTCATTACCCACTTGCCTGTCTATTGCCCGGTTCTGCCACTTGTTTCATTCATTTGCCCTTCTGCCATCGAGTTGTCTGGCCCCCCACACATCTGTCACTCCGTCTTCATCCACCACTGAACACTGGTGCTCTGTCTACATGTCACTCATTGCTCCATCATCGCTGTATCCTGAGTCCTCCCGACGTCTGTCATACCGCACTCAGGCGTCCATGAAGCTATTGCTCCTTCCCTGTCTACCATCGTATCTTCCAGTCATCGGCATGCCTGTCGTTTATTTCCACACACACGTTTGCATCCCTCCGTCTTCCATGGACCCATCACTGACACCCCCATTATATAACCGAGCTCTCCACACACCTGTCATCTCCATTCTCCCCATTACTAAGTTTTTTGTGCACTCCCCAATGCTTATCCCTTCGCCACGGTGTCGCTCAGTTATATGGGCACCTCTCCCTCCACATTGCATCACTCAGTCCCCCATGCACTTGTCATCAGCGTCTCTACCCGCCCTCGCCGTCCACACAGCATCGGCTTTCCCACCTGCCCCTGGATCTCGCGGTCTTCCAGGCACTTGCTGTACAGCCCCCTGCCTGCTGTCCGACCTCTCATTGTCTACCCGCCAGTCCTGCCTCTCTGTTCTCCCCTGCCTCGCGCAGTTCTCCACACGCCTGTTCGTCATTCCTCATGGGACTTTATCACCCCGCCCCGTGAAACCTTCCTTCCCCTCTTGACTCTCCACGCTCGCGCCGACCATTCCCCCCCCTCCCACTGGGCCGCGCACCTCCTCCACCCACCTCACTCACCCGCAGGTAATGCCGCGGTTATCACTCAGCGTCATTTCCTCGGCCCCACAGCGTGTAGCTCAGTTCTCCTCGCTCCTCGTCTCACACACCTGCCATCTTTTCCCTGTTGGTCCTGGCATTACTCTGTCCTCCATGCGCCTGTCGTTCATTCCCTCATCTACCTCCACATCAGCCTCTTGTCCATTGGGTCACCACTCAGCCTCCATCTCAGATGATGCCATTGCTTCTCCACCAGTCCTTCACGTGCTCCCCCATTCGCCTGGCATCTCTCAGCTCTCCATCGTCCCCCCATCTACCGTGGAGTCTATTAGGCACCCACCTACCTGTGACCCTCTTCTCTATCAGAAAGTGCATCGCTCAATCTAGCACATGCCTGTCCTGTATCGCCCCTTCTGTGTGATCCTGGTCTCTCTGCGCTGTCACTCGTCCTCCTGCCCACCATTGTACCTCTCACTCTCCACACGTCATCCATGCCCTGTCTGCTACTGCGTCATGCGTTTGTCACTCATTCCCCCATCTACCTCGTACCATCCCGTCCTTGGAGGACTTGCCCTTCCTCTCCCAGGCAGCGTCCGTCAGCGTTCCGTGTGGCTGACGTGCCCCCTGTCTGTCTGTGTAGCATCCATCTCCCCATCTGCCCCTGGATCACTCGCTTCTCCAGGCAGATGCTGTTCACTCCCGCATATGCACTGTGTCCCTTACCTTCCTTGCTCCCAGCCTTCACCCCTCCTTATACCTCCATATCTCTCAGCTCCGCTTAACCTGTCCTTCGAATGGCGTCTCTCGCTGCCTCACTCATTGCTCCCTGACCACTCGTTCATTTTCACATCTGCTGTTTTTCACTCCTTCTTCTGGGAACCCGTCATTCGTTCTCCTGACCGTCTTTGTGTCACTTGGGTCTTCACATGTTTGCCTTTGGCTCTCCCTCCTTGAATCTGTGGTTTATTTCTCTTTGGCCACTTTAGCCTTCAGTCTTTCTTCACCCTTCATTCATTCCACCTGCTGTTACTTCCCTTGGTCCTCCCTGCCCGCCATGGTATTACTGGGTTACCCTGCACCTGACTCTCTTTCCCCTCATCTTCCCTGGTAATAAGGTCCTCAGTGTGCCTGTCATTAGTTTCCCATTCACTTTTGCTTGTCTGATCTGCGTACCTGTCCCATCTGTCTCCACTTGACATCATGTTACTTGGTTCCTAGCACCAGTTGCCATCCACTGAGTGTCACACACTTCCCTTATCCATCACACATTTCCATATGCTCTGTTGTGTCCCATGGTCCTCTAGACACCTGAGCTCACTCCTCCCTCTGCCAGTGTATCACTCGGTTTCCCCCATGCATTTCATTCACTCATTTTCCATCTGGTCCTCTGCACACTCGCTACCCAGTCCCTGCCCCACACTCTATTTGACCCTCCGTCCACACAACACTTGCTCCCCCTTCATCACCGTGTCCTCCCCACACCTGTCATTCCATTCGTCACCCACCATTGTCTTGCTTGGGTTTCCATGCACCTCTCATTTGTCCTCTGTCTACCATCATCTTCGCCCACTTTTCCATGTGTTTCCCATTTGTTCCCCCTTTGCCACTATATCACCCACTTTATTTTTATTTTTATTTTTTTAATTTTTTTAGGTTTTTTGAGACAGGGTCTCGCTTTGTGGTTCAGGCTGGCCCTGAGCTCAGCCTCCAACTCACGTCACAATCCTCCTGCCTCTGCCTCCCGAGTGCTGGGATTACAGGCGTGAGCCACCACGCCCGGCACTGTGGTATGTGGTACTGGTTGCTGCTGGGTGTGGGTCTCCACACGCAGTATAGGTATGTGGTTACCAGGGATCGAACCCTGGTCCTTGCGCTTGCAAGACAGGCACCGGAACCATTGAGCTAAATCCCCGGCCCTATATCACCCACTTTAATGGCCACCTGTCCTTCATTGTCCCATCTGTCTCTGTGTCACTCAGAGCTCCGTGCACTTGTCATTTGTGCCCTTCCTGCCACTGTGTCTCTTGGTGATCCTCACCATGTTTATTCATTTCCCCACTTGCCATTGAACCATGTGGCCTTCCGCGTGCCCGCCGTTCAGACCCCTGTCTGCCACTGTCTGACTCAGCTGTCATTTTCTCCTGGACAATGTAGTATTTCACACGTCTCCATGAGTCTGTCAGTCATTCTCCAGGTGACACTGTGTCGCTGCATCCTCTACATGACCCTCCTTCACGTCTTTCTGCTGTACCGTACGTATCCCGATCCCTCCTTGAACCTGCCATTCAGTCCTTTGTCACTTGTTACTCATTCTACCATCTGCCATCATCTCATTTATCCCTCTGTTGTCTGTCAGTGACTCCTCCATCTGCTCTTGTACCACTCAGTGCTCCCTGAAGCTGCCATTCATTCTGCCATCCTCAGTTGTATAATTTCATCCTCCGCAGATGAGCTTCACATCTCCTGCAGCCGTCATGGTTTCATTTAGATCACCGGCACCTACCAGTTGTTCCTCTGTTATTGTACATTTCCTTCATCACAGGTGTGCTATTCACTTCTCCTCCTCCCCATCATCTCACACAGCCATCCACTCATTCACTCATATCTCCACGAAACGCCAGGGTATCGCTGCATCGTTCACACACCTTTCATTCCTTCATCTGTCCATCATTGTATCAGTCAGTTCTCTGCTCACCTATCATTTGTTCCTCTCTCTGCCTTTGTAGCTTCCGGTCATCCACACACCTGCCATTGTTTTCCCCGCCGCCCACGATATTGCTCTCCTCTTCATGCTCCTGCCCTCCACTTTCCCATCTGCTATCGAATCTTAGTTTCTCCATGAGCCTGCTGTTCATTCTCCCTTGAAGTCTTTGTTACTAGGCTCTCCACACACTGGCCCCCCCTCTGATGCTGAGTACTGAGTCTCACCTGTGGTTCTTTTCTGTTTCTTATAGAGCATCACTAAGTTCACACATAACTATCCCCACCTGTGGTTACCCCTCATATCTCTCTGGGCACCTGTCATCCACTCCCTTGTCCACCATGAACACCGCTCAGTTTTCTGTGTACGTGCCCCCCATTGCATCATGGGATTCATCCGTTTCTCTGGCCCCCACAGCATCACCCCACCATTGTCTTACTCTCCTGCTTGCTGTGGTTTCAGTTTTGTGCACAGTGCTCGTCTTTCTCCTGCCTATCCTGTTGCAGTTCTTCACGCACATCATTCCTTCCCCCAGTCTGCCACTCTCCGTCATCCCCATGAGCTGTTATTCATTCTTCCATGCATCTTCATATCCCATAGTCCTTCATGCATTGTCTTTTGTTCCTCCACCCCACTCAGGAGTCCTTTGTCAGTGAATCACGCCATCTCTCTGCCCCTCTTCCTCATTCCTCATCTACCATTTGGCGCTCATTCCTCTACAAATCTGTCACTCATTCTCCCTTCTGCCTCGTATCATTCAGTTCTCCACGAGGTTCCCTTCATCCCCCCATGTGCCATGTTATCACCCAGTCATCTGTATAACTGACGTTCACTCCCCGATCTGGCCTTACATCATTCAGCTTGCGATGACTGGAACATCCATCTCTGTCTGCTTGTGTAATAGTTATATTTCCACGCATTAGGCATCTCCCCATTTTGTCCTTGTGTCACTGCTTCCACCATTCTCTTGTCACTCATCCCCCTTCATACCTGTGTATTTCTTAGTCCTCTGCACATCTGTCATTTGAATGTCATCTGCTACCTGAGCAGTACTGCCTCCCTGAGGGATCCATCCATTTCCTTACCTGCTCTTGTTTCACGCATTCCCTTTACCCAACTGTATCAGTTGGTCCTCTGTGCACCTATTCCTTATTCCTCCATCTGCCATCACCTCTCAGTCTTCCCTGTGACTGTCCCTCATCCCCTGTCCACAATCATGTCACCTGGTTACCATGCACTGTCACCTGCACAGTGGTGCTCGTTCTTCAGTGCACCAGCTCCTCCATGCCTGCACCTGTCCTGTGCACTCACGCGTCCCTCCATGCCCTTTTGTTTGTCCCTTCACCCTTTGATCCCTTTCTCCATTTCCTGCTTTTTTATTCACCTGGGCTTTGTACCCACAGGAAGTGCACAGTGGTGAGTGTGCAGTGTCCAGAGATTCAGTTAATGTTGGTGCCGTGGTGGCCTTGAAGTGGGGATCTCCAAACTGTTCCTGTCCCATTACCTTCTTGTCAAGTGGCCACCACCCCTTGTTAATTTTGATTTTGATAATTTTTATTGAAGCTTATAACTCACATGGAAAAGCATACATGCCAGTTGTGTTGTGCTCCATGCATTCTTTTTCATTGGTTTTATTGGTACATTTTATACAAACATTACGATCACATTCAATATTGAGAATTTGTACCTGTACATGACACATCTGGAATCTCATTTTTTCCCTCTCCCCTGCCCTCCCTACAACCCCTCACTACCTATATACATAAGCTTTCTTTCCACTTTTTTGTTTTTACAATCAAATTTGTCTTTCCCTTCTTTACTTTTCCCTACTTCTCCTTTCCTGTTTCCCTTTGAACATTTTCTCCCTGTTTCACAATACCTGTTTACATTCTGGACCTCATTTACACCCGTAGTTTCTCATACTAGAGAGTATTTACAGTGTTTACACTTGCTCAATGCATTCTTGTAAAAAAAATCATGCCCATGTATCCTGCATTTAGATCGAGTAATAGATTAAGTGGAATTCAGGGTCTAGGTTTTACTTGAATGCCTCTAGTGACAGGGAGCTCATTATTTCATGCCTCAGGTGTGTGTGTGTGTGTGTGTGTGTGTGTGTGCACATGCATTCAGGCAGCTGTTGAGGTTATTTTTTTAGCTCAAGTCAGGTGAGCTGCCATGTGCCAAGGAGTGGCTTTTGTGTGTGTAGGAGTTGTCTCAGGATGTTATCAGTCTCTGTAGTAGTCTCATGAGGATGAGCAAGCAGATGTTCAGGACGGATGGGCCGTTGTCTCTACAGCTCTGTTCTTCTAAGCCAGAATGCAAGGAGAAGTCCTGTGTTCCAGTCTTGCCAGAGGACAGGGGGTGGTGTGTGTATGCAAGAGCATAGACATCCAGTACCTGGCCTGCACAGAGCCACAGAAAGTAGGGGCCAAGTACCTCAGGGACACTTAGGATGGCCTTGATCTGGAGGCCCAGGTGGCACTGCTGAGGGTCCCAGGGCAGAGTGCTGTGAAAGGTCAGACGTTGGGAAGGAATCTGACCTTCTCTATAGCTAGCCTTGAAGAAGAATATGGCCTAGTGGACGGTCATCCTTTCAAGGGAGTTTTCCTAAAGAACATTTTTCCAACTTTTTCCTGTTGGAAAAATATCTTCCTGTGACTTTGCCCTTGAGTCTACCACCATGACTACCTATATAGAACCCATGGCTACCATCTTGGTCCTATGTAGTCATTTCATTAGAATCAAACCATGCAGAGCCCGGTCCCATTCAGGCTACAGATCTGCCCTGGTCCTGACTCACCCCCTCCTCCAACTCTCAGCACCCTATCCCTTGGAACCCAAGCCCTGGCCCCTGTCCTCAGCTGACATCTGTATCAGGCCAGACAGTAGGCCAGGATGGCTACTTCTGCAAGGGTATCACTGTCCACCTGGGCTGTGCTGGGCACTGGGAAGGCACAGCAGATGCTGCAGCTCTTGAATGAGAGCTGTAGCTTTTCACAGGAGGTGACAGGGTGGGGACATAGCTTCTCACTCCCTGGGTTTGAACGTGTGATCTCAGCTCCTGAGGCCCCCATAGGTGCCAGGAATCCATCAGGTACCTGGCTGGAAGAGATGCCCACCTGTGAAATAGCTTTCAGTTGTCACTGGCTCTGCCAGATGTGCCAGGTGCCACCCTGGGCCTGAGGGTACAGTGAGTGGCTCAGACACCCAGATTAGCCCCTGAGTCCTCAGTCTGTTCTTGGTCCTCTCCCTCCTTCTTTTGCTGCTGCATTCTGGGGCATCAGTTGTGTGGCAGTGCTATCTCAGGGACCCGGTCCTGCCATGCCCTATCTAACCTGCTATGGTGTAGTTATAGGATATGGAGGCTGTCCTCCTGTCTGTCCTTGTATGCTGGTCAGAAAGTGATATACTGCTTGGGCTACTCTCAGAAAAGCCACTTGAGGAACTATCGCTGTGTCTCTTACCTCAGGGTCCCTGTCATCAGGCATGTACTAGGCCCTAGAGGGCATTTGTTGATTCATTGCATGATGACTGCTAGGAAGAAGAGATGGTACACCAGAAGAGCCAGGAAGCATGCGCAGTATCAGAAGGGTGTTCAGGGGCACATAGGTCAGAGTTGTGACACTGGGCATCTCTAGGTGAGCCTGCAAGTGGTTGGGGTGGGTGTTTGGGTGCCTGGCGTACATCTGCTCAGGTGGGCTGAAGTGAACCGCCCACAAAGGTGGAGTCAGTTAGGTGGGTTGAGAAGGGACCCAGACACAGATACTAGGCCTCCCTATCTCTGGCAGAAGCTGGGAGCAATGTGTGCAGCCCTGGAGGTTGAGGCAGCAGAGGGCCCTACTAGAGCTCTGCAGCATGGATACGAAGCCTCTTCATGCTCTGGTGTGGGGTGGGCTGGCATGTGATGATTTGCACACTTGCACTTGCCTTTCAGGGATCCTGGCAGGGAGTGTTGGTAAAGAGGAGAGGAAAATCCCCTCCACTCACGTGGGACCCCTCAGGTTTCTGTGTCCACCACCAAATACACCTGCTGTGTTTATCATTCTGAGATTGTGTTCAGCTGCTTGTATCAGAGAACTGGAGAAATAAGATAGTGAGCAAAGTCAGTGGTAGTTTTACCTTTTTCTGTTAGCAAGGCCAGGCTGGCAAATGGACAGTTCCGCCATAACATCAGCACCCTGCCTTGTCAGCCATCTTTGCTTCCTTTTCATCCATAGGTTGATGCCTCATGATTCCAAGATGGCTGTTCCACCCTTGTCACTTTTTCTGACAGGAAGAAGAGAAAGAAGAAGAAAAGTGAGCCAAACTTGACATTTCCCAAAGAGCTTTCTTAGACAATCTATCCCATATCTTCTACTTGCATCTCATCAGCCTGGGTTGTGCCTTATGTTCAACTGTAGCTGCAAGTGTGCTGGAAGATGTGTTCTGCTTTTCAAGTAGGCTGGGGTGTGGCCAGTGAAGAAGTAGTGCAAAGGGAGGGTAGGACTCTATGACCTTTCTGGTAGGATATGTAGCATTTCAGGGCCTCCTTTCTACTTAAGTTGATATCAAACATTACCTTTTATTTCCACAGTCTGAAGCAACTTTTGTTTTAATAGCCAAATATCCATTGAATGAATATACTATCATCTACTATAACAATTTTGTTTTTCTTTCTCCTTGCCAATTGTAGACAATGCTCAGTTGGACATCTTTGTGTCTAGAGTCTCCTAGATCCCTCCTCTCAGGTGTCCTGTGGGTGGGGACTCAGGTCAGAGCTAGAGAGCTCCACTGTGATATTGTGTTGTTCCCTCAAGACATAGCACAGCTGGAAGTGTGTCCTCTGCCTTCCCTGTCACCCAAGCAGCCCTCAAGAATGCCAGCGACCTCTGTGGTATCCTCGTGCTGCTCCAAAGCCTCCTTAGCTGTCTTCAGTGTGGCATTTGAAAGGTCACGCAGGGTGGGAAGATTGGCACACATGCTCACCTACCTCAGCTGGTCAAGGGGGCTGCAGACACAGCTAGGGTCCTAGAAATGGGTCTGGAGACTTCAGGCCTCTCTAGGAACAGGCAGCTTGCCTTGCCTCCTGAAACTCTGTGCTGAGCTGAGCTGCAGCCTCCCTGGGCAGGAGTCCTGCTGCCATGCTCAGGGTGAGCTGTAGTCCATGCTCAGCAGCTTTCCTGGCTGGTAGAAGACAGGATCCCAGAGGAGGCAGGATGAGCTGTAGAGTTTGCTCTGTGCACAAGCATCATTGGTGGTGTCTGCTTCACAGGGAAGGTTTCTCTCTACCACCATCTTTTGCCATTAGTAACTTGTGTAATAAGGGCAGAGATTATCCAGTGAGCCTACAAGGTACAGAGAGGCCCAGTGACTGGGGCAAGGCCACACAGTGGGTTTGGGATGACCTTCCCTCAAGCCTGTCTTGCTTCCCTTGGTCTCCACACCCTTGCCTGGGTCTCCTCACTGAGCTAGTAGGGACATGCAGGTGTAGAATCAATGTTAAAGGAAAGGATGAAGGGCCTCTGGTGGCTTGTTTTGCCTAAGTGACTAGAACTCTCTGGAGCAAGTATAATCTCTCATTCTGCAGCTATAGGAGAATTATTATTCATGGCATGCCCACAAGATTCTGGATTTTTATAGACACTATCTCTAGTAATTCAAACTTCTCAATAACCCCAAGAGATAGATATTATCATGTATCCCCATTTTACAGATAAGGGGGTGAGAGATCAGCAAAGAGAAGTAACTTGTCCCAGGCTGCCTAGCTAACAAATGTCAGAGAAGAGTTACATCCAGGCAGTTTGGAGCCTGTGCTCATAACTGTGTTGTTACTAACTACTTCTCTTGACTCTCTGCATCAGTTGTGGCCTGTGTAACAACCCACAACAGAGGCTTAAAACAGTGACCATTTATTATTTCTCAGAGCCACTGACCCCACTGGGCTAAATACATGGGAACAGACCACCCAGCTCATTTCTCCTTCAGCATATTTTGGGGTATAAGACATCTACTGTGCCTTCAAACTGTTTTGTAAATTGGATTTTCAAAACAGGCAGCATTTCTGTAATTTAAACACACATTAATGTTAAAATTTTCATGTTGTTATTCTTTTATAGCTGTATATGATAATAAGCAAATCCTTATCTTTAAGAGTATTGAAGCATTTGTGGATGCAGCTTCTGAGATTTGAATTGTAAAGGAAGCGAGCAAGAAAAGGAAAGGATTGTAAAGGAAGAGAGAGGGCTCAGATGAAGTCAGACTGGCCATGATCTCTTCAATATTGGGACTCTGTTGTTCATATGGAGGGGTCACGTCTACTTGTTCCTTGTCTTAAGTATATATTTGAAATTTTACATAGTAAAATGTTATGAAAACGAAGGCACCATGTAGAGTAAGCAGAGACCTCCTGTCTTGGCTGACCTGGCCTCTCAGCAGGTGATGGTGGCAGCTGAGGGGAGAGAGTGAACCTTGTCTTTCTCACAAGCCCTGGTCTGCATATGTTTCTTCCAGCTCCTACACTGTTTGAGAATATGTACAGTTAGCTGCCCACACTTGTTAATCTGACAATTTTAATTTTGTTATAGCAGGTGATCTATCTTGATTTTGCTTTTATATTTGTAAATACTTCTCTTACATCTAATTTTATGTTTTCCTGGTTTCATGTACTGGTAGTTTCTGGGTTTCCTTTTTTTCTCTTTTTTCTTTTATTTTCTCTTCTTCCTTTTCCCCTTCTGTTCTATCTCCTCCTTCTATTTTTTTCTTTTTCTTTTCATATCCCCTCCTTTTTCCTCCTCCTCCTCCTCCTCTTCTTTTTCCTTCTTCTCTTCCTTCTCCTCCTCCTTTTCTCTTCCTCCTCTTTCCTCTCCTCCTTCTCTTCGTCTACCTGCTTTTTCTCTACCTCCTGCTCCTCCTCTTCTTCTTTTCCTTCTCCTTCTTCTATTTTCCTTCTCCTCATTCTTTTCTCAAATAAATGTACTAAAGGCTATACATTTTCCTCTGTGTGTCACTCTGGCTGTATCTCATAGGTCATATCATTTATTTGTAAATAATCTACAAGTTATCTTATGATGTGTGTATTTTAGAGTTGCATATGTGTACACACACACACACACACACACACACACACACACACACACACTCACTAGTTGATATAAAGATTAGAAGCATTAGCCTTGGAAGCAGATTCCCTGGCATTATCCTGACTTGGCCATTCACTGACTGTGGAACTTCTATCCTAGGCTCTTGCCATCTATGAAAAAGACAGTGATAATTATATCCTCCAAGTATGTTGAGAAAACTAGAGAAATTATTTCACTCTAAACATTTAAAACATCTAACATGTATTCAGTGTTTTCCATAGACACATTTCAAATGCAGAATTGCATAATTTAGTCTTTCTTTTTTTAAGGTTTAATTTTATATTTAACTAGATTTTTAAAAATTGATTTTGTTGATACATTTTACACATACAAAATGATCATATTTAACATTGAAAACTTTTTTTTACTTACCCCTACCCACACTTTCTCTTTTCTTTTTCTTTTTTTTTCTTCCTATGTCACATTACCTATTATACATTTTGGCATTCATTTACACCCACAGTTTTTCTTACTAGAGAGAGATATGGTAGTTACATATCTGTGTCTTTTATTTCATTTATGAATTTGTCTTTCAGGTACATCCACTTGAGTTTAAATGACTTAAATTTATCTTTTTTATGGTTGAGTAATATTCCATTTTATAGAAAAACCACATCTTCTTTATCCAGTCCCCTGTGCATAGGCATTTGAACTGTTTTCAAGATTTAGCTAACACAAATATCACCTTGATTCCAAAAGCAGAGAAAGACACAACCAAAAAAGACAACTACAGGCCAATATCCCTGACGGCATTGATGCAAAAATCCTCAATAAGATACTGGCAAACAGAATACAGAGGATCATGAAAAAGATCATACACTCTGACCAAGTTGGATTCATCCCTGGGATGCAAGGATGGTTCAACATACATAAATCAATAAATTTAATACACTACATTAACAGACTCAAGGACAAAAACCAAATGGTTATCTCAATAGATTCAGGAAAAGCATTTGACAAAATTCAACACCCATTCATGATTAAAACCCTATAGATGGGCCAAGGATTTAGCTCAGTGGTTCCAGCACCTGCCTTGCAAGCACAAGGTCTGGGGTGCAATACTGGTTACCACATATAACAAAGCTGACTCACACCTACCAGTAATCAATACCACCTACCACCATGCCAGGGGTGGTAGCTCATGCCTGTAATCCCAGCACTTGGGAGTCAGAAGCAGGAGGATTGCTGAGTTCAAGGCTAAGTCCAGGACCATCTTGAATTGCAAAAGTGAGACTTTGTCTCAAAAAAAAAAA